>JAQFVV010001389.1:0-57500 GCA_028023455.1 Epiperipatus broadwayi | reverse complement strand
AAAATTTGAAAATTATCTTAAGGAAGAATATCAAAAGTATTTAAATTGGATATTGACATACTGATGAATACCTGAATATTTTAAAATTTCAAAGATAAAAAAATATTAATTATATCAGTTTGGATATTATGGAATAAAAGTACACTTACTGTATTTAACTTGAACAGTCATTTTGGATTTTATGTTGCAACAAGAAGAATTGGAGCATGCATACTTATTGGCAGCAAAAGTGTGTTACTAATGTTTTATCAGGAAAAAAAGACACTTCCTGTAATGATCTTATTATCGAGAAAAGAACATTTCATCACAAGAAAGTTTAATGGAGTTGTTGTAAATATAATTTTAAATTATTTTTTACTAAAAATTTATAGTAATGATTATTCATAGTATAGAAGTAGCATAGGAACATAAAACATTACATTATTTACTAACCTAGTAGTTAAAATTTTAATGTAAAGAAAAAAAAATCTTTAATATATATATATTTTTTAAAAATATAATTAATATATTTTAAAGTGTGATAATGTGTAATAAATGATAATAAAATGTTTTATTTAGTTTGTGATCCAGAACACATAAAGTAAGTAATTGTCAACAGAAATTACTTATGGTAATAATGTAGATTATTGATGGTTTTATAATATATTTTATTATTTGTGTTGATGTATGGATGTGTCTATAAAACATGATATCTACACATAGTTTATCATTTGTTTAGTCATTTTAAGAATTTGCATAATTTTATTGATATCTAAAGATATTTAAATGCCAGGGAAATATAAGTATATGATTTTGTTATAACTGAACTGGATATTTTATTTGAGTAGTTTAAAGTATTAAAAATATGACATTGATTCTGATTGTTTATACTTAAGTTTGAAAACTATCAAAGAATCAAATAATCTTGTTTTATTAGTTAGTTAGACTGCTATTTTAAACATGAATTTAGTTGTTATTATAGATATTTGGGAATGAATATAATAATGTAAATTACTAGATCTTTTGTGATAATATCTTAGTTTTGGGTTACATGTGACCAAGATAATATTATATGTAGTGTTTATTTATATGGGAATAAGAGTATACTATAATGATGATTATGCAAGTATATATAACATAGCCCTATAGCTTATGTATATTCATGGCAGTGTTTATTTTAGAGGTGTTAATGTTTAATGTGCCATAGTGCTGAATAAATAGCCTGGACATTATATTTTGTAGTAGAGGTTATTAGACAAATAAGTCATACCTCATTTCTTTTTATACTGTGACCATGGTGATTAGTTAATAAAGGTGTTATTAAGTTGAATTTATAGTTTGTACCATATACTTACTTGTTTTTTTTTTTTTATTTATTAAAATTGTCTTGGATTACATTGTAAAATATAGTAGTATAAAATTGGAAATAATAAAAAAGTTTGTAAATACAGAATTGTTTTTAAAATGGATAAGATAAGTTATATTACTTAGAGTAAAAATAAGTGTAGAAAATTATAACAACGTAAGTTCATCAGTGAAAGAATCATTAAACTTCTCATATTTAAGAATGATATTTATTTTTATAAAATAAATAATTGATACATTAAAAGGGATTTATAATGTTATTATTTAATTATTAAGAATTTTTTTAAAGACATACTTATAATGCATATTTTTATTTACAAGGAAAGGTAATAGACTGAATCATGTTTAATGAGTGTAAGTAGTCATAAGCCTTATAAAAATAATTTTATGACAATACACTAACACATATACTACATTTGAAGTTGAAAGTAATAATTAGTAAGCAGCTTGGTTTGATGGTATGATATTAATCGAGGTCGTTCACATAATTATTTATTGAAGAATGACTATACAAAATATTTTTTTAAACTAAATAACAAGAATAAGTTCATAATAAAAGTATTACCTTATCTGTTTTAAAACCTATTGAATTAATAAAATTTAATAAGTAACAAAAATTATATAATAATATTTTGAAAATAAGAGATATTTTAAGAAAATGTTATGTATCCTATATTTTAAATCATTTAATTTGAATTAGAAAAGTATTTAAATGTGAATAAATAAAATTATTTCAGACTGTAAATAATGCATATAATTTTACTGTTAAGTTTGTTAATAAAATTGTTAAACTTGTTTTATAAGTCTTGGTGTTGACTCAATTTCTTCACATCACAATTACATAATCACAAATAATCATAATGAAGAAATGGTATTTGCACATCATAAATAAAATTATTATTTAAGGGTTATAAAGTTTTTTATATGTTTTATTTAAGAAGTTTTATTTATGATATTATTATGATGGTCATGGAATAATTACCAAAGATTTACATTAAATTATATTAGTAATGATTGCCACATATTCTAAAATTGTAATCTCATATCATACATGTTTACTTAAGATGCCATATGAATAAGAGGGGGTTATATTACATTCTTATTATGTGATATACAAGAACATCATTATAAGTAGAAAAATAGGAGAGCAAATTATAAATTAAAGATTAGTGTTATTATTATTATTATTATTATTATTATTATTATTATTATTATTATTATTATTATTATTATTATTATTATTATTATTATTATTATTATTATTATTATTATTATTATTATTATTATTATTATTATTATTATTATTATTATTATTATTATTATTTAATTGTAGTTAGGAATGATATTAAATCCCTTATCATGCTTTAGTACAAAAATTATAATTAATTTAGAATTATTTTAAGAGAACCTGAGATAATTTGAGTTAACTTGATTGTAATAAAGATATTCTGATTAACCAATGAGATACTAGATAGAATAAGAATAAATGAAGGTGTTTCAATCAGTCTAGACAAATTTAATTATTAATATTTTTTGTTTAATCCAGTTTTGTTTGACTAATCTGGTCTTGCTTAAAGTAATAATATTTATTTATTTAAAATTTAGAAGTATAATTTTAAATAATTAATTTAATGTACTCATTGTCTAAATAAATTTAATTATTCCCTTTAGCAAAATTTCATTACAAAGCTTGTCAAAAAACTATGATAGTTTTATTAATACTAATAGTGATCATCAAAGTATTGACTAAATGTATTTCAAAGATCATGAGAGTTTAAACCATATAACGGAAGGATATTTAACTATGTGGAAAAAAATAAGTTTGATATATTTAGTAAGTGTGGATTGATAAAACTTTTATCTTTAGTAATTCTGATAAGCCTTTATAACCATAAATTGTCAAGAAATTTTTATTTTATAAGTATTCAAAAAATATTTGCTGAAAGTTAATTAACATACTTTAAGTAATTTAAATGAAGGGAAAAATAATAAATGCTGTTATGCAATTAAAGTGAATTCATCATGAGGAATCTTATAATGCACATATACATTATAATATTTGTGAATGTGAATAAATATATTTTATTACTAGTTTATTTTAAAAAGAGTGGCTCGAAGGGATATTATATATCTGAAATTTGTGCATTGCAAGAATGTGATAAAATGACTGTTGAAAGATATACTTTTAGAAAAAAAATCCATATTTGAAAGAATGATGGATGAGCTATTCATCATAAAGTATTGACCTTTTTACAGAAAGGTAAATGAATTATATGTTTTAAATAATTTTCTTTATTGTCTCAAAGAACATGATTAATAAAAGCATATTGTTGTTGTTATTGTTGTTTTTTTTTTTTTTTTTTTTATTATTATTATTATTATTATTATTATTATTATTATTATTATTATTATTATTATTATTATTATTATTATTATTATTATTATTATTATTATTATTATTATTATTATTATTATTATTATTATTATTATTATTATTATTATTATTATTATTATTATTATTATTATTATTATTATTATTATTATTATTATTATTATTATTGTTGTTGTTGTTGTTGTTGTTATTGTTATTATTATTATTACTACTACTACTACTACTACTACTACTACTACTACTACTACTACTACTACTACTACTACTACTACTACTACTACTACTACTATAACAACTACAACACTCCTGAGTTATTTGATAATGCTTTTTTTGATATTTCTTCATTATGATGCAAAGCATATATGATGTTACATTTCTTTACTTTTTTCAATTTAAAACAGCATAATTCCCATTTAATTATTTATAATCCATTACTTGCTTATGTTCTATGTAATGTACCTGAGATTAAAAGTTTTTATCTTTCATCTCTTAATTTTCCTATTGATTTACATCACTCACCTATTCAATTTTTTGTTAAAATAAATAATCTTAAGTGGCATGTTCCTTGAAATATTAAAATATGTTATAAAAATGGGATTCCGTGGGTTTGTGTAAGACAACTTCTAATTTTTATTGGAGCCTGTTATATTTCTCAACAGATTTTAATTATAAAATGGACATTTTTAATCGAGTATTTAATGAACTGATTGATTTTTATATACCATAAAACATGACTCTCACAATTAGTATTTCCCTTTTTGGTTCTCAGATAAATGTAAAAAACTGATTTGAAAAAAAAAGTATCATCACAAGCAGTACATTAAACCACAAATTATACTTTTTTACAATAATTTTGTTAATTATAGTTTAAAGCTATTCAAAAAATTGCCTATCAAAACTATATGAAAAAATATGGAGCTCAATTTGTCAGATAATTCTAAAAAAATTTGGTCTTTTATTAAAAGTTCAGACATTACTAAAAGAATATCTCAAATGGATTATAATTCATCTTTAAGTGCTGATTACTTCTCAGTTCACTTTTCTGAATTATTTAAAAATTCTCAACTGTTTTGGTTTAATTTGACTAATGAATGTTTTAATGGAAGCATTTATATTGAGAGGTCTTAAAATTTTATATAACCTTGTCAATCAGAAAATTATATTAACTAACAAAATTTCAAATATTACTTTTAATATTTGTTTACATGAAATACATACATTTACTTTATTTTATATTAAAGTTTATCACTCTAATATATTAAAATTTAAATATTTGATTTGTTTGCCCAATACTTATAATCATGATTTCAATAATGAAAATAATTTTACTTTAGACATTAAAATTTTTGTTACTTATCTTATAAAAAAGTATGGCATGTAATCATATTAATAATTGGCCTTTTATACTAATTTATGTATATTATTTATGTATATTATTGTACAGATGTTATGGGGCAATTCTGTAATTGGCTTAATGTTGTAGTTAATTAAATTGAATTTAATTTAAATTGAATTGAATTGATTATTATTACAGCTGATTTAATTAATGGTGATTATGAAAATTATTCAATGCCAATTTTAGATATTTATTATTGCATTTATATAAGAATATAATATTTTTGGTGAATGCCACATAGTAAATAACAGATTATATGATGCTTTTATAAGAATTTATGATTTTATTTACATTTATGAAAGGGTAGTAATAGTGAAATAGATGAGTGATTTTAAGATTGGTAAAATAGTCTAGTTGTTTGTTGTTGTTTTGTGAGGGTAGTTGAATATGTGTAAAATCTCTGATTATATTTAACTACATGTTATTAATTTGTTTATTTTTATCATTGAGGATGAACCTGAGATATTAAATAATTATTGTGTTGTATGAATAGATGATGGATAGAAATGTTATTTAGTGTTAAATTTTAATATGATTTTTATGACAAAATAGTAATTGATTTAATGTTTTCATAATAAATTTAGTAAGATGTTAAGTAAGGTTCATTTTATGTGTGTTATAAAACATGAGAGATAGACAAGGTGGTTTTGTTAAATCAATTAGTAGGGATAATGTTCTTATACTATTGAGACTTTATCTTTTGGGATACATCCTCAGTGTTAAACTACTGTACTTTGTGAAATGTTTCATAGAAAGTGTTTCATAATTTTGTAGTAAATTTTTTTAATTCAACCATATTTTAATTGTAATTAATGAGTTAGTTGTAATTTAATTTGTTAGTATAATAGATGATCTGAGTATTTATTTTGAACTCTGATTGTTATTGTTATTGTTGTTGTTATTATTATTATTATTATTATTATTATTATTATTATTATTATTATTATTATTATTATTATTATTATTATTATTATTATTATTATTATTATTATTATTATTATTATTATTATTATTATTATTATTATTATTATTATTATTATTATTATTATTATTATTATTATTATTATTATTGCTGTTGTAGTTGTTGTTGTTTCACAGAAAGATATTTATTGATGGCCATAAGGTTACAATTGCTACAAGCCACTCTGTATACATATGTTTACATTGCTAATCAATGGAGAAATTTAAGTTTGTATATGTGTGGAATAAAAAAAACTTAATTAGGAAGGAAAGATAATTACACATTGTTGTGTTTGTTGAACATGTTTTTAGAATTATGAATTTTGAGGTAAGCATGGTAGTTAATCTAGTCATTTACTAATTTCTCTTTGGATATATTTTATGCAAATGACTTTAAGGGGACTGCAAATACATATGTATACATTACATTTGTAAGCATTATATAATGTAATCTGAGTTCTCAGAAGTTTTGTGCTATCACTGTTGAATTGCAAACATCAACTTTTATGTCTATTGCAGAACTGGGTTTAATTTGCTTTCCAGTGCTTAAGGCCATATTTTGTTGTTACAGAACTCTATATCAATACTATGCAGTTAAAGACAACATTCTCTGTATTTTTGTTTGTAGAAATATCACATCTTTTTAAAAAAATATTGATTGATGGCACAGATTGGCAGGTATATGGAGCAATCTTAGAGGTTTTTTTGTTGTGTTATCAGTACCAAGTTGCTTATGGTTGTTGTTGTTATTATTATTATTATTATTATTATTATTATTATTATTATTATTATTATTATTATTATTATTATTATTATTATTATTATTATTATTATTATTATTATTATTATTATTATTATTATTATTATTATTATTATTATTATTATCATCATCATCATCATCATCATCATCATCATCATCATCATCATCATCATCATCATCATTATTATTATTATTATTATTATTATTATTATTATTATTATTATTATTATTATTATTATTATTATTATTATTATTATTATTATTATTATTATTGTTGTTGTTGTTGTTATTATTATTATTATTATTATTATTATTATTGTTGTTGTTGTTGTTGTTGTTATTATTATTATTGTTTTTGCTGTTGTTGTTGTTATTATTATTGTTATTATTAGCAGTAGTAGTAGTAGTAGTAGTAGTAGTAGTAGTAGTAGTAGTAGTAGTAGTAGTAGTAGTAGTATGAAGCCAAGATAGCATCTAGATTTCAGTACTGAACAAGACACCTCTGAATTCATTTTGAGTTTTGATATAATAATTAATAGCTATAAGATTATTCTTAACCACAATCGTTGCATTCAACCCACTTCACACTCTCTCTGTAGTTTGGTAAGTTGAAACTTTTCTAATACCTCACTATTTTCTCTTCTTCAATGGAGCAAAACATTTTATCGATTTCTGCAAAAATGACATTTACAAACATTAATTCACAAACACCTACTGCCATCAGCAAATCAACGAATTTTACTAATAATTCCACCCTACTTTTAGAAAGTTATCTAGTTTTGCAAAATAAATCTACCCAAGATATTATCTATTGTAATCAACATCATTACAAGATCTTTCACAGACTGCCACCACAGCTATTGATCACACTGAATTGAAACTAGATTTATGAGGCCTTTGACCAATAGTAATAATGTTTCCAATTTCACATAAGTAACAAGCACATTTCAAATACAATGAACAAAGTCAATAGTAACACTTTAGATAATGGATTAACTACACTTTCAAATAACCAAATAATAAATAAAACATCACCTATGCAAGAGCATTAAAAAATTCTAAAACCTCACTGATCTATTATTCAGACATAGAAATAGAGTTTCAAGGGCCTACCAACAACATAAATAATTTTCCAGACTTGCAGAAAGCTAAGAAACCTTCTTCAAGTAACATAAACCTAACAAATATAAATTTATGTGATAAAACATTCAATGCAACTACCAACAATAAACAAATAAATAATGAAATTGCTTATGTAAAGCTGTAGAAAATTCAGAAACACAATTGTGCGAGAACATACAGGCAGCATCAAAAATCATAACAGAACCTCTTGGTCTAGAGAACAATTTTGAGGAACAAATACATGATGATGATATATGTGAACCTCACTGCATCATGCCTGAAATGTATCAAGAATATTGCTAAAATTTAATGCTAACCATACCAACTAATTTGCTCTAATCATATAAAAAATTAAAAAAAGACAAAACCATAGTTATAACCAACACCAACCCAAATTGCAATTTAAGCCAATTCCCCACTGAAGATTTCTACCAATTTTTGAACAAAAAAAAATGGTCTCATATTTATAAAATGTTATTCCTCCCTAATAATAGATATAAAAATAAATCTTTCAAAATAATATTAAATTCCTCAGTGACTGAATTTTCTGCTTCATTGATATAGATCGCCCTCTAGTACCCCAAGTGCAAATTAAAAATTGTTTCACAGATTTTGGGGAGAATGATTTACATTTATTATTAAACAAATATGTAAAAAAAATTAATTTCGAATATTTTATAGAGAAAAAAACATTGGGACTGGTTTACACAAACACAACAACATTTATCCTGAGTCTAAATAAAAACATTAATCCAACATGCATTCCAAATCTACATGCAAGTGAAGTTTCACTGCTCATCATCACCTTTAAAGGGATACTGTCACGATGTTTGTTTATGCAAACAAGAATTCCATTTGATTAAAAACTGCCCCAATAAATTTTTACTCCAAATGCAGCCTTAAACTCACTAAACAGCATCAATGCTAAACATTTTCACAATCAAACAGCTAATTGCCACATTTCAAGCAACCAGAAATGAAATAAATCAAACAATGTTAAAACCAAACACCAATATAACCACTAAATCACTAATTGAGTAACCCCCTCACACACCTACTGATAAAACATCATTCTAATTAGTAATATAGTACTCAATTCCAACAACTCTGATCATAATGAAGACTGCATGGATGGAGACTCATCATCCTACCATTCTGAAAATAATAAAATAAATTTTTCGCTCTTTAAAACTGCAAAGAGAATGAAGAACAAGCATAAAATAGAAATTAACAATACCAACTGTTAAATCAATTGAAGACCATCATGCATAATACTCAATCAACCATTAATAACGACAATGATAAAAAAGAAAGCACAATTCTAATCAGGAAAAAGTTAAGATGTACCTTATTACCTATCCCAGACAACAAAGGCACTGAAGCAAGTTACTGGAGTAAACAGCATCTATCATATGACTGTTCTGTTTCTCTGCAAGAACTGGTTTTTCTTGAGAGAGTGGATGGTCATCACAGACTCATAATAATGTTTAAAACAAATCTCTTCCAGTAAATGATCAGAGTCTTAACAAATCCCACTGGCATCAGCTCTAACCTATTGGCCCTCATATCTAAGGTTCTTCTATAGAATTACATCATAAACTAATAGTCAATCACTCACACACTAAACATTACAGTGTTATTTTTAATTATGACAGTCAATGCCAGAGGAATCAACTTGCCACATGGAATATTTGCCATTGACAATTAGATGATTCAATTCAAACCTCACTTACTGCTTTTTACAGAGACAAATGCTCAATCAATTCAATCTACAAACCAGAAAAAAACCTAATTACATTTGGTTACTACAACTTTTCTTTGTCAAACATATCTGCTGCTGAAGTTGGTTTTCTTGTTCATCGAAACTCTCCTTTTCAATCATTGAAATTACTTTTTCTAAGCCCACACATGAGCATAATAGCTCTTCAAAACCCAGCTTACACAATAAATATAATCATTTTGTACTTATACAACAAACCACTCCTAATTCACCAGCTCTTCAACAATATAAATCTCGTTTTAGTGACTTACCCCCACACTACAATACTAACTGATGAAATTAACATGTCATTTTCTGATTTTACTCACAAATATTTGCATCTCATAAATAAAAAAAAACTATTTTGTGTCGAAGGTTTCATCTCATCCAATGCTCTATTATTCTACACCCAAAAGATTTTACATTGATAGACCTCCTTTTTAACTCCCATGATCTACATTACATAATAAAACCTCCCATATGCCCAGTATCCTATTCTGATCACATGACACTCAATATTAAATTACAATTATATCTATATTTTCATTCCCCAATAGAAACCCATCTCCAACTTACCTAAGGAAAAAAATTGGAAACTCTACATTTAAAACTCAAAAGCACACCCAGCATCTCAGCCTCCATTTCCTCAATCTCATTGTTAAAACAGGAATACAAATAGATGCAACTCACCTTATTCGAATATATATTTACCAAAAAAGCCAAACTCTTGTTTTTAAAAAATACCCATAATTGGTCAAAGGGATACATTTGCTGGACCCTTAACTACAGCTTTAAAAAGCTTGCTCCATTCTCTATACTTCTCAACACAGAAACTCTAACCAGAGAAAACAGGACAATTCAAATTTATAATCATTTCAAAGACATATTTCATGAAATTTTGCCACCTAGCTTATTTCCATTTCACTTTGGTATCTCAACAGATCATCATAACATATCCAGAAATGACATAGCTACAAAAATCCAATCATATCCAAATAACACTCACCCTGGAGTACAAGCCATCCCCAATTTTTTATTCCAGCATATTAACTATTTTACAACACTAATAATACTAAATATGATTACTCATCTCTCCAACCAAATCCACTTAATAGTGGGACTGTACCCAGTATCGCTAGTACCCTTCCTCAAAAAGCCCATTCATACATATCCAATACACAATCTCTGACCAATATCCAGGTCCCCTCTCATCATAAAAAATATTGAATCCATAGTCAAAGATAAAATTCAGCCTTTAGTCCTCCCAAAAATTTATAAATACCAGTTTGCTAAAAATGGCAGCTCCATCTCACAAGTGCTGGTCTTGTTTAAATCTCTAATAGACAAAGTTAGACTAGCCAAAAAAACTGGACCTGTCATGATTCAACTTGATATAAAAGCAGCTTTTGATTCAATTCCAATTCTGAAACTACTTGAAGTGTTTGGAGCTCACAACATTCCTATACCACTAATGTACATACTAGCAGATTTACTTCCAATGGAAATATTCACATTATACTTAATGCCAAAATTTCTCTGAGTTTCAACCCTCACACCTCCATCCCAATGGCATCACCTCTGAGTTCACTGCTTTTAATGACCTATATGCATCTACTACTCTCTGAAATAGAAGCAAAACTACCAGCAATATACATAAAAGACTTGAAACAGCAAATAGACCATCTATCCTACTTGGATCATTTAGTTGTATTCCTGCCTTCTAAGAAGTTACTTCCTAAATTACAAGCCATTCTAGAAACTACTTACTAACCCATTCACTCAAATTCAACACAGAAAAAACAGCAATGTGGAACATTTTCACTGGCCAGCCAAATGCATCTCTAACCAAAACCACACCACATAACTTTTTTGAAATTCCTTTTCATCTCTCACTTAATTCCACAAGACACACAATACCAAACCAGTTACTTCCATTGATTGAAAATATAGTTAATTCATTGTATAAAGCTTATCTATCAGTACATAGTAAAATTGCTCTGATCAAAATGTTAGTACTTTCAAAAATCAATTATTATTCACCAGTCATAAAATTCACCAACATCTTTACAAAAACAAAATCAACTGTATGTCCATGAAGCTAATACGAAATAAGAGAGATACCTTCATTAGCATCAATAGACTTCAAAAACGCACTAAATACAATGGTTTATGCTTACACTCAATCAAAACTTTCTACTACCAAAAAGCCCATAGCATTCTAGTAAAATTATATATAATTTTCCTATTTTTCAATCTTTCATTAATGTTTTACCCAACAAATCAAATTATAAATTCATTAATCAACTTACCAAACTTAATACCAAGTATAACAAATCATAGGATAAATCATTTTAAAAAATCAATTACAGGGAGGCACATCATTCTCTCAACAACTCAGATTCTCTACTGACTACAAACAGTGTCCTCAACATTACCAACAAATCACTAATACCAAAATTTAGGTTTTGGTACATTGAGCCAAAATATCTTGAGTTTATTATTAAAATCAACCTCAGTGCCCTACCAATCATTTTTTCCCTTTCAGCCAAAATGAAATATGCCAACATTGATACAATTTGCTCACTCTCTCATAGAGAAGATGAAACCATGAATTGTTTTATCCACACCTACTCTGTCCTGCAAATTTACAGAGTCTTAATCTTTTCAATTCCTCACAGTTCAAAAAACACACTACAAATATTAATTGAAAACATTCCACAAAGATTTTTTAACACAATTAGACTCACAATTTTCTCTTCTTCACACTATGGTTCCTGAGGTGTAATTTTGTGTTCAACACCACTTCAAATAAATTCCAATCATTATTCATAAACAAATTAACCAAAATCAAAAATAGAGATCTTTTAATAGATCCCATTGATATAGTTACATCCATGTGGATCCTAATTAAATTCCCGAATATCACTAAAATAAACAATCAGCACAACATTAATTCACAACATTTTATAAAAATGAACTCACAAAGCTTCACCAGTCAACTTCAGAAATGTATATACACCTGCCTAATCAGCATTTTAGTGTCTACTACTGAACATTATCCCACAGAGAACTCCTAATAAAACATGAAGCAACCATGTCTACACAATTATAAAAATTAATGACGATAATGATGTAACTATTGAAATATAGTATATATTAATAAAATAATTTTTAAAACTAGTAGTTGTAGTAGTAGCAGTAGCAGCAGCAGTAGCAGTAGAGAAGTTGCAGTGGCAGTGACAGTGGTGGTGGCAGTGACGGTGACAGTGGCAGTAGCAGTAGCAGTAGAATTAGAAGTAGCATTAGCAATAGCAGTAGCAGTGGTAGTAGTAGCACTAGTATATTTTACCTTGGTCTATTTTGAGCTAGTAGTAATATTATTTATCTTGAATAGTTATTATTTAAATAACTGTATTATAAACTATTATATTTATCTGGCACTAATTAATAAATAATTTTTAATAGAGCATTTAAAAGAGATTATAAATACACATTTTTTTTTATTCATGGTTGTTTTGTTTTATTTATCTGTATGCAATTTTAATGATAATATATTTTTAAAATAATTATAATGATAATAAAAAAATCATTGATTTTAATATTTTATTTAAATAATTCTATGAAACTAAAAAAAAATAAATTATTTTAAATTTCAATTAAAATGTGGTTTAAATTTAATCAGTTTAAAATATTTATTATTTTTGCTGTATGTTAAATTTTAACATAAAATGTCTAATATTAGGTAACTTGACACAACTATTAAATTTTGACCAATGACATTTAAACAGATAGTTTTCAGGTAATGTTGGAAGGAATTTTGATAGACTTGACTGATGGAAAAATAAAAAAAAAATGTAAGCATTAAGCAAATTAAACGATTGTATGAAATATTGGTAAAATTCATCCATATTATACAATATTTTATTTTATACAACAGTAATAAGGCAATAAATCTTAATAGAATAAAAAGAAAGTGTTTAAAAGAAGTTCAACAAAGATGATGGGATAACCTAAACCAATTTCTTTGTTAAGGACACAAGTTATAATATGGAGAAATCGATTTATAATTTCAAATGGTAGTAAATAAAAAAGATGCCAATAGATATTATTATTATATACAGAAAAAATGGAAAAATATAAAAGTAATTTGGTACAAGTAATTTTAAAAGTGGACAATAATTCACATAAGCTAAATATTATCAGTTTATCTCTGATTTTTTTAATTATTAAAAAAAAAAAAAAAAACTTAAGTGATAGTTTTTTTAACAAATAAAAGGGTTAAGCAAGAAAAACAATAGAACTTTAATATAATGGATAATAGAAAGGAGAAGATGGAGAAAATAATGTGCTATTACGTAAAGTAACTTATTAAACAGGGAAAACTCTCCATAAAGTAGTACCACTCAGTGCAAGCCAGAATAATCAATGGAATCCTGAAGGCTTGTGCATAAAATCCCTATCTAGTGCCTACTCATTCAATATCCCCAGACTAGTTTCTGGCTTTTGGCCTTCATCTGTCTTGTACTGAGTGGCACTATGAAGAGTTTTGCCTGTTTAATAACAGTTATAAGAAAGCATATAGAAAATGGTGATCATGTGATGTTCAGTGGTTTAAAGTAACTGATATATGTTCAAATTAAAAATATAGTATCATTATTGATTCATGGATGTATAATATTTTACAATAACGGTGATTTTAAGCAAATGAATTGAATAATAGATGTTTATTCATGAATAATAATAAAAGTATATGGGCGAGATAAGTCTTCTATTTATTCATTACAAGCTATACTAAAGTAAATAATGTAAACACCTGAGAATTCAGAAACAGAAGATAATAAACTTAGATCTGAGAGATAGATTGGAAATTATAATACGAAATTTAATTTCAAGAAACTTATGTATATTTCTCATAAAGAAAATAAATTTGTGTATAAAACATAGAAACAAAACGAAGGATTTAAGTAAAAATGATTTGTAATCAATACTTCAAAAGATTAACTTTTAAATATATATGTTTGACTTGATTGTTTGATTTTCCAATTCTATCATTTTTTATAATAATTGTGTATAAAAAATGTTGACATATAAATAAGTGTCCGAAAGAGCAGCACCATGAGAGATTTCACTTTATTATTATTACTGCATAATTTTAAAATGTTGGGTAGAATATCTTTGGAATCGCTAACAAACCTAACAGTAACAGTTCAAGATCCTAATGTGTCAAGAAATATTGACTATAATATTAGTTATATGAGAAGGAATTACAAAAAAAAAAAAAAGCAATATTTTTTTTTCTTTGGATATTAAGTTATACAATTGCCAGCAGTATCTTAATTATTAAGTTAATCTTAAGTAAATTATGTTAAATGATTGAATGTATTATATTTTAATATCTGTTTTAAGTTAATAATTTCAAAAGATATACTTAAGATGATAACATAAAAAGTATAAGTAAAAAAGAAGAATGAAAATGGAGTAAAATAATACTTTACAGTTTTATTATAAGGTAACACAATTTTAAATTAATTTATTATATGCTCTAGTATATGAAGTAATTAATAATCGATGTACTATCATGATAAAGAACCAAGAGATGGTAGTATATATATATATATATATATATATATATATATATATATATATAAATATATATATATATATATATATATATATATATATATATATGAAAGGATTATATGTGTGAATGATTAAAAAAAAAGTTTTGATCTCAGTTTTAATGTAAGAAGTAAACATTGACGATTGTCAAGTTATATATATATATATATATATATATATATATATATATATATATATATATATATATATATATATATATATATATATATATATATATATATATATATATATATATATATATATATATATTTGCTTTGCAACATATCATCATTAGAGTAGTAAGAAAACAATTAATGGAAATATAATATTATAATACTGTTATGCTGATTTATAGTGATGATAGATGTTAGTAATGCCTTTTGAGAGTTAGATAAGTTATCATTCCTGGGTATATAACTGATGTGGTTAAGTTATACTTTCCTGAAGAAGTAATAGGAAATATAATGAGTTTACTCTATGTGACTCCCATATATGTAATTTTAAATATCATAATGTAAGGAATTTTCATAAAATAGAGCTGTTAAGATCAAAAGATCTTAATGTAAAATCCTGGATATTTAGGTAGCATCATTAAAAGAAAATGACTACTTGCCATGAGAGAATATCTTATTTAAAAGGAAAAGAAAACCTCTATTTTATATTTGTTGTATTTTACTGTACTAAAATTCAGTTTCTTATCTATGGAATTTTTAAATAATCAAGAACAATAAGGTAAACATCAAGTATAATTGGTTGTATGGTAATATATTATCTAATGTGTGGAAAATTGTTTAATATAAAATGGAAGTAAATGCAAAACAAATGTTGTAATATTTAAGTAATTTTTGAATTGATACCAGATGGAAATAAAAAGAGATCATTGATAAAAATAAATTAAAGTAAGGATAAATGCAATGTATTATTATCAAAGTGTGTTTTAATATTGGTTCTATTATTTGTGTTAATTTTATAGTTTTTATGTTATAAAATTAACAACAAAACTATAAAGTTATAGTATAACTGTTAATAAATTTACATACATATAAATATATCAAAATATATATAAAAAAGTTGTATTATATGGAATGAAGTAAAAAAATAATATATTGTGTATTTAATAAAAATAATTGGAAATTGAACTCACATTCAAAACTAATAAATTACTATAAAACCAGAGTAAGAAAAAAATATAATATATGTTAGTAATAACTAATTGAAAATTGATATAATAGAATATATTGATGTTATTTAAAAGTTTAATTGCTAAGCAGATAGGAGTCATCATTGTTCTCATTGAGGTAAATAGTTGTAAAAAGAAGTTAATAATATTACCTCTCTTAATATTTTTTTTATAATATGTAATAGTTATAAGTTTGTTATACATTATTGTTGTTTGTTTAAATAGAAAAATATTTTAATACAAATGTAGACTAATAGCTTTGTTTCTACTACTAGTTATTTTCACAACACTGTCATATCTAAATACATAAATTATGGGAAATATTATAAAGAACAAAACTTGATAAATTATTTTTTTAGTAAATTAAATTACAATTACTTAAATGATAATATTTAAAAGCATCATAGTTTTAACCTGAAATACTTATATTATTAATGTCACACTGAATTTGTTGTAAAATTTATATGAATTCATTTGTAAAATAAATTCATGATAGTATATAAATTTATCAGAGAGGGTGATATATAAATAACTTAGACAGTTTACATTTTAAGTTAATAGGAAATATAAAACAGTGTAAGGTGATTAATTATTTTGCTGAAGTTATTAAAAGGGGAAAGTTATCTTGATTAATGAATATGGATTATGGCGATCATAAAGTAGTTCATTTAATAATTAGTATTCTTAATTCAAAATTTTATTAATTATAGGAAAATATGGTAATAAGTAATAGTTTAGATTTTTTCTAGTTGTTAAAAATATATGCTACTTATAAGAAAATAATATAAAGTGTATTGTAATATTAGATGTTGTTATTATTAAGATAAATGGTTCTTAGTAAATCCCTCTTATTATTAATATTGTCTTAAATGTAATAATTATTATTTTATTGTATCAGAATAATTAAGGACCTTGAGCATACATAAGGTAGTAGTATTTATTATGAAGGATGTTAGAATATATTGAATTTTATTATTTTTATGCAATTGATTTGATATGCCATTGAGAGGTATACTTTATGTATTTTATTAATGTTAAAACCACTCTATTGGAACTGTCTCTAACATTTACTTTCGATATTATGTAATAGATTTTTATAGTCAAGTACTGAATCTCATGAATTAATGTTTTTTATATAATTTATTGTTTGAATCTTGAGTTAGGCTGAATATAAGTTCCAGTTGTACAGTGGATATGTGGACAGTGTTTTTTCTTTTTATTCAAGTCATATGAAAACATTTTTTTATAATCAACTTTTTATTTTATTTATTTATATTCAATCATTGCTTTTATTCTTTATATCAGTATGTAGACACTGATAATATTATCATAAAATTAAAAGTGAAAGTTACTTAATACTTGATTAAATTTAGTACAAAAATTTATAAATATAAAAAATAATATTCATAGCAACACACACACAGTCACACACACACGCATATATATATATATATATATATATATATATATATATATATATATATATATATATATATATATATATATATATATTCAAATCATATGAATAATGATAAAAAAAGACAAATGGTTCCATTATGATAAACCAGTACTCATCAGTTAGCCCAATCCTGCTTTCTCATATATATATATATATATATATATATATATATATATATATATATTTACAGTATTTATAAGTTATAATATTGCATAGTATGTTAGTATGCCTGTGAAGTTACTTATTTAGTTAAGTGCATTTTGAGTGCAACATATCATAATAATATATACAACGAAGTGTAAATAAAATTATTTAAATTTATAGTAAATATTATTTTTATAATATAGTTGTTAGATTTTGTACTTTGAAACATGTATATTAGACATAATACAGTTTAATGACAAATGTTGACTAATCATTTAAGAAATCTTAAGAAGATTTAAATAACCAACATTAAAAACAATTAAGGTATTAGATTAATATTATTTATGATTACCTTTAATATTTTTTTAAAACAATATAACATTGAAAGCATCAGCAGATAATTTTATTTACTAACTGTATAAAAGTTTTAAATCTTCAGAAATCATTGGCATATACTACATAATATTTCTCCTATAATCAACATCTATATTAGAAACAATTGCAACAAATATAAATTCAAGATCATATAAACATCTTATTTTCATACTTTGTATCACTTGTCATAGCAAAAGAAATCAGTTAGTTCGTGGCTAATGTATCAAGTAATAAAATTGATAGACAATCAGAAATAAATACATTTCAATGTATGAACATAAAACCAATATTTTTTCACTGAAAAAGGCTATTAATTAAAAAGAAACACAAATACATTATTGACCCCTAATTTCTGCACTGTTTAGCTTCACCATATTCTGCAGATGACCGAAGGCATTGATAATGTGAACACTTTATACAATTTATTCTTTAATATCTATTGAATAAAATTACTAAAAAAAAATTAAATTACTATATATCACTGAAGCTTATCACATTAGAGTTGAGTATTACAGTTAGTTTTGTAGGGTTAATACAAAGAAATTCACTAACAAGGACTTCACAAATATTACGCTACAACGTGATTATATATATATATATATATATATATATATATATATATATATATATATATATATATATATATATATATATATATATATATATATATATATATATATATGTGTGTGTGTGTGGTGTTGTGTTAAATAAAAATCGTTTCTAACAAGATGATAAATAATCCAAGTAATAAAAATCTAAATTAAATACATTTTGTTATAATATAATGATTAATATTAATTTTAATAAATGTTCGACATCTTTAGGGCAAAAAAGAATTGAAAAATTATTGGAGATTTAATTAAGCATATTCAATGAAACTTCTTTGAAAATTGGAAATGGATTAAAAAAGTAAGGAAAAATCAATTTCTTAATTAAAACTTGGATATTTTTTTAAGAGAATGTCTAAAAATATTTCATTTAGAATTTAATGTTTTTTACATTAGTGTGATAAATATTCTTGAATAAATTCAATAACGTTGAAATAATATTAAACATTTATTGTGAAATTTATTCTATTATAACAAATCCACACTTTAAACTAATTTATATCCATCTATCTTTTTACCTATCTATATATCTATTTATATATGTGGCTAATTTGTCTAACTAACTATCTATCAATCTCATGGAATCCAGTTTACGATTTCAATTGTCCATCTATTATCATCTCTTCTAGCAATATGTCCAGCCCAACTCCACTTCAGTGTTTTAATTTTTCCAATAAAGTGCGTAACACATGTTGTTCTCTTATCCATAAAAAGTGTTTTCAATCTTTTCTTGTTATTCCCAACATGCATTTCTCCATACTTCGTTGAGTTGTCTGAGGTCTCACTATTGCTCTTCTATTAAATGTCCAAATTTCAATTTTTTAAACACATAGGCATATTTTCTTTTACTATCAAGTTATTTCTACCAAAAGCACTCCAACCAAGTTTAATTCTATGATTACTTTAACCCATTATGTTTTCATCTGTATTAATAATCTGACCAAGTAATTTGTAACTGTTAACTTCTTCTAACTCATCATAATCAAACTTTATTTTCATATTTTGTAAAAATCCATCAAACAATACTTTAGTATTTTTAACATTTATCTTTAGTCCTACTTTCCTATTTTCATTTGATAACTCCTGCAACATGTTCTGAAGCTCTAAACCATTATTTTCAAAAACAACAACATCATCTGCACTCCTTTAGCTTCCCATTTTAATCCACAAAATACTTCTTGCAGCACTGCTGTAAAAGTTTTGGAGATATGGAGTCACCCTGTCTTACACCCTTCTCAATGTTGACTTTCCCAGTATTATTATGTAATCTAGTTCCATTTTTATAAATATTATTTAGAATATGACAGTATCCTGGATCAATACCTTCATGATCCACTGCTAAGGTATAGATCCAGGATATATATCATATATTTATATGAAT
This sequence comes from Epiperipatus broadwayi, assembly GCA_028023455.1. NCBI lineage: Eukaryota > Metazoa > Onychophora > Udeonychophora > Euonychophora > Peripatidae > Epiperipatus > Epiperipatus broadwayi. The sequence goes on along the minus strand of JAQFVV010001389.1, from coordinate 37,001 downwards.
ATGATATACATATATATATATATATATATATATATATATATATATATATATATATATATATATATATATATATATATATATATATATATATATAGTATATTGTCTATGCTAAATTTATTGTAAATAGAAAAGATTTTAAACTCAAAATTTCAAGCTTCCTATAGCAATCCACTCCATCTTATACAACCAATATACATAATCGCATACAAATGAAAAAAAATAAATGATCTCCAATATATGTATTTTATTCTGAACCAGAACTCATCATTTTGTCAAGATCATCAGGTCTCACACTCATATATTATCAGTAATTAGTTCATACTAAAATACCAAATTTTCAAACTTTAATGAACAGTATTTAATCTTCTCCAATCGCAAATTTTCAGACAATTATATCATTAAATATCTGATGATGAAATGCTCAAAGTCATAGTTAATGGTAATATTATTGTCATATCTATGTTGATTTTAAGTCATTCTGGCTTAAATATGGCCTTAATATGTCCAGTTAAATACACAAAAGAAATACCATTTATATGTTTCACATGAATTTATTCATGTGAATCACTTGTATAATATAAAGTGGATGGTTGTAGTGAGCATTAAATTCTGAGTTCAAATCACTTCCAATTACATTAAGTTTAGTACAGACACAATACTTGTATTTAAAAATTTTCTGTATTCTGGTACTCCTCTTCTATGTATTTAAATGGGGTTATTAAGATCCTATACATGAGGGGTCAGATTGACATAAAGTCATCATTTTATGAAAATAATATTGGCATTAGCATGAGCTTGAAAATTCCATCATCAGATTTTCAATAATATAGGTGGCTGAAGAGTTGGAATGTGGAGAAGATTGAAGTCTGTCCAACAAAGATTGCTGATTTGCTATCTTCTTGGAGATTATAATCTCTTGATGTACTGATGATTGTTGTTTCAGTGCAAAATATTACATGGATGATCATTTATGTTTTTTTTTTTTTTTTTTTTACATTTAATTGTGTTGGTTTTATAAGATGGAATGGATAGCTGTAGGGATACTATCCACCAATATATATATATATATATATATATATATATATATATATATATATATATATATATATATATATATATATATATATATATATATATATATATATATATATATATATAATCTATCAACTTATCTCCTGTCATGTATCTACATTTTTATTTTTTGTTTGCCTCCCTTTCTAATATTTATCTAATAGTTTAGATATTCACCTACCTGAATGTCTATCTTTCTATCTATATCCATCTATCTATCTATGTATCTTTCTACTTGCCTACATATCTATCTATCTATCTATCTATCTATCTATCTATCTATCTATCTATCTATCTATCTATCTATCTATCTATCTATCTATCTATCTATCTATCTATCTATCTATCTATCTATCTATCTATCTATCTATCTTTCTATCTATCTATCTATCTATCTATCTATCTATCTATCTATCTATCTATCTATCTATCTATCTATCTATCTATCTATCTATCTATCTCTCTATCTATCTATCTATCTATCTATCTATCTATCTATCTATCTATCTATCTATCTATCTATCTATCTATCTATCTATCTATCTATCTATCTATCTATCTATCTATCTATCTATCTATCTATCTATCTATCATTATGGACATGTCTTCAACAACATTCAAGTATACTAATCTCACAACTAAAAATAGATTTATAACTTTTTCTTTATATTTTCCTTCTTTAATTAAGATTCACTAACTACAAATTTTATAATTAATATTAGAATAAATGCTTTGCTTTGTTAACCATAAATCTATTTCTGAAATAGAAATTCTAAATCTGTTTTAAACATGAGTAATCCTTTAAATTTACCCTTATCCATGTTGAATATCCAAATGATGATTATTCAATGATACTTCAGTACAAAGTATTTCATTTACATTTTTTTTGCATATAGTGAATATGTATGCATAAAAACATATTCTACAAGAAAATGTAGAAAATTTTCAAATATTTAATAGTAACAACTTTTGTTATTTACTGAGCAGGCTTTTAATAAAGAGTATTTTCATTCAAGCAAGTCTACAATAAACATTAGCATGTACATTAAAGTATCTATATGCATGTAAAATAAACTGAAGTTTTCACATATTGCAATATATATATATATATATATATATATATATATATATATATATATATATATATATATATATATATATATATATATATATATATATATATATATATATATATACATACACATGTGTATGACTGTAAACTGACTTAACAGTTGCCAATGATAATGTGTGTTGCCTATGAGATTATAATAACTGGCCAGTTTTTGGTAAAAAAAGTTATATTAACTCATATGTAAGGAATTCTTAGAATTAATTATGTGCCAAGCTTCTTTTATTTTGTGAACAACAAATGACCAGATTTTTTTTCGTAAGCTATCAAAATCCTGGCTAAATAAATAACACAAAATGTTGATTTATAATCATAATAAGATGTGATATGTTGAACTATTGCCATCATTTATAAGTGTATGTTGAATGTATAGAAAATTTTTAACTTTATTTAAACTTTCCAAATAAAAAAACAATTGATAGTAATAACACACAAATAGACAATACAGGTTAGTAATTACACAATGTCAACATTCACTCATAAATGATAACAATAGTCCAACAAATCACATCTTATAATATACCATCATTACCAACCTTCAGACAAGTATTATAATCATAATTTTTGGAAGTTGTTTATATACTATGCTATACTGAAATTAATATACACATATTTAACCTTAAATCACCCCACAGAGTAAAGAAATCCAGTACCACCCCTGTGAAAAAATATATACATACTCTAGATTTCGTATTTCAAAATAGCCAGCTCAAAATGATATACTTTGAATTGTCCGTTATAAGATGTTATATATTGAAATATGAAGAAAGTCAAACAAATACTTAAAATTTTAGCAAACAACGATCTTAACTTTTTGCTACAAACAAACAAGTTTTACTATTATTATATAAAGACAAAGCAAAAATTAGTACAGTAATATTAATCTTTAAACCACCTAACACAAATATATAGAAAATAACCCCAGTGCATAACGCTGTACTGAAATAAATATACAAATATTAAACATCAAATCACTCCACCCTCTAATGTAATTATATATTAGTTCACAAAGGGCAGTGATTTAATGTTTAATATTTGTATATTTATTTCAGTATAGAGTTATACACTGGGATTATAGTCTGTACATTGTGTTAGGTAGTTTAAATATTAAAATTACTAATGTTTAGTTTGTCTTTATATAACAATAGTAAAACATGTATGTTTGTAGCAAAAGTTAAGATCATAGTTTGCTAAAATTTCAATTACTTTGTTTGAGTTTCTTCTTATTTTATTATATAACATCTTATAGTGGACAGTTCAAAGAGTATCATTTTGAGCTGGCTATTTTGAAATACGAACTCTAATGTATTTATATATTAGTTTACAGAGTGCGGTAATGGGTTTCTTAAACCATAATCATGTGGAGTGATTTAATGGTTATATATATATATATATATATATATATATATATATATATATATATATATATATATATATATATATATATATATATAGCAATGAATTCTTACTGAGGAAAATATTTTAGTTGAAGGAAGTTAAAAAAAACAATTGTAAGTACTTTTGTGGTTTACTACAGTTATTTATGAAATATATTATCATCATTATAACCCATTATTAATACAACAACAATAATAATAATAATAATAATAATAATAATAATAATAATAATAATAATAATAATAATAATAATAATAATAATAATAATAATATTATTATTATTATTATTATTATTATTATTATTATTATTATTATTATTATTATTATTATTATTATTATTATTATTATTTATAAAAGATTTGAACTCACAATTTCAACCTCCCTACAGCTCTCCACTCTATCCTATATATTAATTGAGATTATGCTTTATGCAAAAAAGTGAAGCTTGTCTAAATCTTACAAAGTTATATGGCTTAGCGCAGCTCAACATCATTATTGTACAGGAAAGCTATAAATAATGATGAAAACAGATGCATATTCTTCGAGGACCAAAAAACAACCGGCCATATGTTTAAACCCACTATAGCAAGGGCATTGTGCACTGAACACAATGATGTGAAACAAAAAATCAAAGAGGCATGTTTTATTGCAAATGACAATTATGCAATAAACCGGAAAGAATCATGCTTTACAATCTCCAGAAAATGGTCATTATAAAATTTGCATAAAATTTTACATAAACTACAACTAAACTTCAGTTAAAAGTAGGCTATGATTATGGAGATTTAGGGTCCCCGAAAGCGCTAAGCCATAAAACTTTGTAAGATTTAGACAAGCTTCACTTTTTTGTGTAAAGCGCAATCTCAATTAATTACTAATCAAAGGTGAAGTAAAAACTATTATTTTATTTCTATCCTATATATCAAATACACATAATCATATATATGTGATAAAGATAAATTATATTCAGTATATTTATTTCATGATAAATCAGCACTCATCAATTTGCCCAGTTCATCACTCATATATATATATATATATATATATATATATATATATATATATATATATATATATATATATATATATATATATATATATATATATATATATATATATATATATATATATATATATATTAATGGACAGGTTTTAATCTTCTTCACTTTCCAACTCTTCAGCCATCTATATCAATGAAATACTGTTGACAAAACACTCAAAGCTTTTGCTGATGTCAATATTATGCTCATACCGATATTGACTTTATTTCACTCTGACCTTAAAATATTGTATTATAATATGTCCCATTTTAAATACACAAAAAGATAGACAGAATACAGGCTGATACTGAATTTAATGTGTTTTATGTGGAATTTGAATTCAGATTTTCAAGCTTTCTAGAACTATTCACTGTGAGATTGGGACAGGAATATAAATGATTATAAATTATAAAATAGTAATTTCATGTATATTTGGAGAGTTCATGATATAAAAAATCTATGTTTTTGAAGATTGGATTGGGCATTTGATTGTTGGAGTTTGGTTGGCTAGGTGGCAGTTTTGATGATGCATGGAGAGATTGACATTTCATTGAAGATGCCATTTATTCAAGCAACTCAAGACTGATCAATCTCATTCAGTACTCCAACCCAATTTATGATTTGGTATTTATCATAAAGCAGTTTACAATAGTCCAGCCATGATATCAACCTCTAGGTCTCCTATAAACTGAGCATGACACAAATTTTCTTAAATATTCAGCCCCTAAGACTTGAAAAAAGCAGGGCATAATTTCAATATTTGCCTCTATGACTCCAAGAAAGAAACAAAGCCATTATGTTATATATTCCAGCTCCTAAGACTTGAAAGACTCTGGGAATTGCAACAAAGTTTGCATTATTCTATGAAGGGTGATGGTTTCCTAAAGTGATTAAATTGGGATGGCTTTTATGTGATCTTGGTGCATTGTGTGCTTGAAATGCTGTGACTGAATTATTTTGTTTATCTCATAATTTTGAACTGCCAGTGATTCTGTTGGCTTTCAGTAGCTGTCACAACTCTAGAAGAATAGATGTGTATGGAATTTGAAGTATGGTCTCTATTATGAATATATGCATGTACTATATAAATTATTGTTAGATGGGTCAGTAAACAATGAAAATAAAAAAAAAACATTGAAACTCTGAGAGGCAAGATGATAAAGACAAGTCAGTCAGTTGTTAGAATATATCTTCAGAGAGAATATATATTCATGTTCTTGGTGGTCCGAAAACACAAAAAATAGATTACATTTTGATAAAATGAATAAATCTTAAAATGCTTCTATAGTTACTGACAATGATGCAATAACAAGAATTGAACTGTAGTGAAGGATAAAGAGATCTGTCAGATAGAGAAAGGAAGCAACACCAGTGATGGTTATGCTTGAAAGTGTAAAAGAAGATTTAAAAGTTTTGACCAGATTGTTAGAATGGAAAAAAAGATAAGGATGGTAAAAAAAATAGTTAAAAGAAGATAGTAAAATGTCAGAGGATAAACCTGAAACCTCATTAGAAGGGAGCACAGAAGAGGTGTGTAAATCTATTGAAATCATAAAACTGTAGGGTTGTCAAGGTGTGCAGGTGTTAAAAGATCCAATAGAAAAATCTATATGACAAAATGAAAAAAATGAATGAGAATCTAAATAAAAAGGATCTAGTCAGAGTAATCAAAATAAAAGAAACAAATGAGAAACTGAATGAGAAAATAAATAGTCAGACTAATCAAATTCGAGAAATTGTATAAAAATATAGATAGGCCTACCAATAAATCTAATAATTAAAATAGATGGTCAATCCAGTAAATTAGACATGTCTCAAGAAGGGTTGGATAATGAGCCTCAAAAATGGAGATCATGCGTGGGAGCATATGGGAAGGATGTATAAAGATGGAAGATATATATGATGATGGTGAACAAATGAATGACCAGTCCAAAGGTGTAAAAGAGTAAAGAAATTACCTTCAGATAGAAATTGTGAAGAAACCAGTAAAGAGAGTACATAAGGAAATGAACAAAGGTCAGTATAAGGTGGACTATGAAGTTAAGAGAATGGGAAGTGATTTGGAGAAAGAACACAATGTAAAATATCAGTTGGTTAAATTATAAGAGGAGATAAAAGTTATAAAATAATGTCTCCAAAAGAGAATATTACAAAAATGGTCAACAATCTATATTTCTAGATATATTAAAGGACAATTATGTATGGTATCGATAATCTATATTTCTAGATACATTAAAGGTCAATTATGTATGGTATCAATAATCTTTATTTCTAGATAGACCATGATACTTATCTTGATTTATATAGAATGGGTTATAAAGATTTGTATTATAAGAGCCCAATGAAGATGAGATAGGGAAGAATCAGACAATTCTTATAGACTCTGCCTGCATTAATGTAACATGGTGTAGTCAATTAATTGTAGTAGTTGTATGATAAAAGGGACAATTTTATTGGTTATAAAAAATTAACAAGAAAGCATGTTCATAGAGGTTAAGATTTTTTTATTGTTAGAGAGGAAAGTTGTTTGTATAAATTCTAATTTAGCCATGTGACCAAATTGCAATAGTGTGTGCATAAAATGTAAAAATAAATCATCATTATATTTTCTTTTTATAGAAGTAGGAAGCTATAGGGCATCAAGTTCAAAGCCTACATGATCAAGTACCCAAAGACTCAGAAGGGGAATGGTATAAATATTTGTTTCTCTCTCTATTCAACTTTGTATTAGTAGGAGATCATATAATATACTTTCAATGCTTTAGTAGTTGTACTTAAATGTTACAATTTCAAAGAACATATAAATAGTTGTCTGTAGACACAAACTCTATAAAATTTATTATATGTTTGCTTATTAACCTTTTTTATAGTTTATTTACATTTAATAAATTATAATATTCTTTCTTTAATAATGCTTTGATTTGAATACTTGTATAATTTATTTTATAAATTTTAATACTAATGATATTAACAATCTGTAGCTTTCAGATTAGTTAGATTGTGTTTGAGAAGCAAGTTTTATATGTTTGAATATGGATGAGTATGTCTGTGTATGTACAAACTTAACCACTTTCATGTATATTAAAGAGTTTTTAAATAATTTAATATTCTGTATGAAAACTTGTTTTTATTCTTTTATATCAATTTATCTTATTTATTTGAAGGGATTAATTGATAAAAGTTTCAGATGATGACCAGTTGATCTTGACTAGTTGTTCTCATTAGGTCTGTCAGAGAAATAAAAAAGGTCAATTTCACAGGTGAAAAGTAGGGGAAATAATAATAATGACTCATTAATAAGCTATTAAAATTATACAGACTTCAGATATTTAAACAACTCCAAATAATAAATTTTAAATTCAAAGAAAAGATTGTATCCAGAACCATTGAGAGAATATGATTTTTAAATGACCATGTGTTTTAGTTACAAAAATATGTGTGATATCGTCCGACAGGCTAGCACATATATAGTCTGAAAAATAAGACATTTTGGGCAGAATAAATATGATTGCTCTCTGGAAACCAAGCACCATTTTATTTTTATATTTGAAGGTTTCTAGGTTGATATGCCTTGGTAAGAAAGATTTTGTTAAAGGCTTCATTGGCCTATCTAACAAACTCTTGTGCACATCAAAAAGAAGTTTAAGTCTATAAAGTATTTCAAACATCTTATGACTGATCTCCAAAGTTGAAAGAATAATCCACCTTTGCAAATATTATTACCTCACGTGTGCTGCTGAGTTCAAATTGAAGTACACACAGTATACATGGAAATTTATCTTAAACAATGATGATGCTGAATTCAAATAGAAGCACACATAGTAATAGCTGAAATTTACATTATGTATATGACACCAGTCATACCCAGAGCACAAGAATGAAGAAACCAGTTTAGTGCTAAAATGGTCCTTAATAAATCAATTTGTTTCATAGCATAATCATCATCACAGTAAAACAGATGAAGTACAAGCCCAAGCCAAAAATAGAACTTTTTTAGTAAACTGCTGTAATTGGTAAATGTACACATGTTACATATTTGCATGTGGCTGAATTCAAATTCTCAACCTTAAACTAACTGACTTAAAAATGAAATTTTTTGAACTTTTTGAAACTGTCTCTACATTATTAATAAAAAAAAACTTGGTAATATGAATTTTAATTAGGTTTTTCTCAATGACTATTAACATTTTTTTCCTTTGAAATAAATCAATTTATTTCTGTCTAAATATTTAAAATATAAGTCAATTATTAGGATAGGTTTTTCAATAATTATAAATATTGACTTTATCTATATATGATTAATATTTACCGAGGCTATACCCTCAAGACTATGCATGCAAAATGTGATAGTAGGGACCTCTACAGGTGTTTAACCACAAGCTTACACTATGGAAGAAAAGAGGGGAATCCTTCTTTACTTCTACCTACTTTCTACTTAAATAGGTGAAGCTGAAGCAGTTAGATATGTGAGCGTGAAGTTATTCAGAACTTCACTGATTAAGTCCACATTTCTTATTCCACATTAATACTCACAAAATCTTTTAATTTACAATGAGTCAATGGAAAGATTTTATAGTTAGAAATCTATTACAGTAATTTAAAGTTGTAATTATAAATTTATTAAACACACATGTGTTGTTCGATTACCATTACATTTACCCATTTATAAATATGTATTTTTTTATAAAATCTTTTTATTATGTATTAATTCATTTATTATGATATGTGTTGTTTATATTATATGTAAAGGGTTACTTACAAATTTTATTGATAATGAAAAGTGAAATATTTACACACATGTAGTTATATAAATATTCTTACACATAGTTTTCTTAAATATGGATGTATAAATCAATAAGGATAAAAAATTTTCATCATGAGATATAGATTTTAAAGTAGTTATTGACCTAGATTGATGAAAATTTGAGATAAGTATTTTGAAGCCGATTTCTATAGATGTTCTTATTTTTATGATCTAACAAACCATTCTCTACTTATTTTTTGATTGGTATTTAATTTAACATTTTAAATATAAAAACGTATGTTATAAGCAATAGGTGAGTGTGTTCATGCATTGGGTGTTTAGTTTAAAAATTGAAATGTTTCCAGGATAAAAGATCTTTAGCCACTGGCTAGAGAAATAAATGTACACATATCACACAATAGCATATTGACATTGGATTTATGTTTCATTAAGAGAAAGGGGGTGAAAGACCTTTGGTTATTATTATTATTATTATTATTATTATTATTATTATTATTATTATTATTATTATTATTATTATTATTATTATTATTATTATTATTATTATTATTATTATTATTATTATTATTATTATTATTATTATTATTATTATTATTATTATTATTATTATTATTATTATTATTATTATTATTATTTAAAGATAATTTTTCATTATTAATTATGTATATTTTCTATTGTTATAGAAATGATTAACAGATAATAAAATTTAATTTGTTTTGTTAAATAAAGCATATACATTTCTTAAGAATTAATCATTGTCTTGTGAAGTTTGTTTAGTCATCATCATCACTGATGAATATCAATTTTTAAATCATAATTTATATATGATAATATTTTGGGTGAATAATTATAGGTTGATAAAAAGGTAAAATTTATGTTGTTAGTTCTAAAGTTGTGGCTGAAAGCATCATTATCATGTTTTTAATCAATAGTCTAAAAATGGAGTTTAATGGCCATACATACAACATGTTTCTCACTGTGTTTGTTTATTATTTGTGAGCCATCATATGAGATAATCACTACCACCAAAGATCATTGGATGCCACTCAAGATTTTGTGAATTGTTATTGATAAATCTATAGTACTAGATATGAGCTATTAAGACATATTGGAATATTAAATATGAATTTCTGATGTTGGACTTTTCTATACTAATATATCTGAAAATTTATTTGCACAACTAAAGAATAATAAGGATGTTTTTTTTTTCCTTTAATACAAGTACATGTGATACAGTTACAAAGAGGACAATCCTACACACTGTTATAAATAATTTAACAACTGATGTTCAAACCCAGAAGATTATAAGTATGTATATAATGTAATGTTATATAGGTTTAGATAGCCAAGTGGCACCCAGATAGACCATATACACATAAATAAAACTGAATAAAAATATTTATTAGAGATTCTAAATTTTCATTTTTTTTCAGTTTTGACTGATGAGAGAGTTTATTTTCACTTCTTAATTAGTTACAATATACATTAATAATAGTAAACATTAGAAGCATAAAGTTATTTAGTCAGTAAATAATTTAAAATTGCCCCAAATCCAAAACTCAACCAGACGAGCCAAGAAAATAAAATCAAAAACAAAAACAATGGTTTCACTGTTACAAGAAGACTTCTCAAGTGTAAAGAACTATAAAACAACACCATATTTATATGAAACATTACCCACAATCCCATTTACTTTTCATCCACAATTAATATTAAAAGAACATTAAATAAGTTAATTACTTCAGAAGTTGATAAATCTGCTTGTATCAGCGAAACCATTGGTTGTGTTTTTAATTCTATTTTCTTTTTATATATATATATATATATATATATATATATTTATATTTATATATATATATATATATATATATATATATATATATATATATATATATATATATATATATATATATATATATATATTTTAATAAAAAATATTTTTAAAAATAAAAAAACATTTTCTTCTCAAAAAAAAAAAAGCTTAATGAAGCTATGGTAAAGTAGATCCAAATTGAAAACAAAATAAAATACAATATTTGAATACAAATATTGAAATGCAAAAACAAAAAAAAAAAAAAAAAAAAAATAAAAAAAAAATAAAAAAAATTTTAATATTTTATAACAACCACCCACCCCCCCACACCCAACATATTTTTTTTATTATTTATAATAAAAATAATTTAATTAAAAAAAGAAGGGGAAAAAAATCAATTGAAAAAAATATATATTTTAGTCCACAAATACAATATTTAATATTAATGGTATAATTATCTATAGAATATCTCACTGAAATCCAGTATACATCATTTATGTGCTATATAGTTTTTCAGATAGAAAAATGTAATTTTGGAAAAACCTAAAATAAAAATCATTAAAATGATAGCCTGTTGCATTTAGTAATAACCATTATTGTATTTATCTGAAGGGATGGTGTCAAAGTTGTGAGAGGAGTGAATTTGACAATGGGAAATAAAAATGTAACAATTATTTGACATGATAATCTAAACTAAAACATTGACTGCCTACAAGTTAACTTGCAAGCTTAGTATCATAATATATTTTTGATATAAAAATCCAACAAATAAAGGAATAAGTAAAGAAATATATATGCATAACATTCCCAAAAATTTGAACAATATTATTGATGTTGCATAGTACAATGTTATCAAACAAATCAATAATTAAATTTGTATTGACAGATTCGATATCATTTAGGTGTATATATAATCAATTAACTTTTTTTCTATAAGCATTTCTTCAGTGATTAAAACAATAACTCATCAAGGTATAGACCCTGGATATTGTCATATTCTGAAAAAAAATTATTAAAGTTCAACAGGAACAAATATATTACATAATGATACTAAAAATATTAACATTGAGAAGGGTGTATAATAGAGTAATTCAATGTCTATGAAACCTTTTACAGCTGTTTTGCAAAAAGTATTTTGTGGAGTGACATGAAATGATAGAGGAATAAAAGTAAATGAAGATTATTTCATTCATCTATATTTTGTAGATGATGTAGTTGTTTTTGCAAATAATGCTTTAGAAATTCAGGAAATGTTACAATAGTTATCAGACGAAAGTAAAAAAACTAGAGTTAAAGGTGAATGATAAAAAAACTAAAGTAATGTTTAAAGGATTTTCTCAGAAGAATAAATAAAGATTGAAAATAATGATTTAGAAGAAGTTATTAACTATATATATATATATATATATATATATATATATATATATATATATATATATATATATATATATATATATATATATATATATATATATATATATATATTTGGGGAAATTATCACTACAGATGTAAACATAACGAGAGAAAAAATCATAGATTTAAACTTTGCTAAAATTTTTTGGTAGAAATGATTTAGTATTAAAATGGTGTATGCCTATGTGTATGGAAATGAAAGATGTGTTATGAGTTTTTATTTTTGAATCTGAGATTTGGACACCAATATGTTTCTGCGCGGTCATTTTAATATCAGTTAATAAAACTAAGAACCATGATCAAAAATGGCAGTTTCTATACAAAAAAAAAAAATGAGGGTATATCACTGTTAACATTTGAAGGTGACCTGGTATAAAAGATTTTAAACGTTCGATTTATAATATTTTAACTACTGCTAAACATAAGTTTATACAATCTTGATAAAAATAATTTAAAGCAATTTTTACTTTATATGTGTGAGAAAAGTTGAAATGATGCTTTAAAATAAAACAATGAAAAAATAAAAACCATCGAGTGAATTGATCATATTTAATGTTGAATTACTTTTTTATTTTGTTCTTCAATCAATTTACAAATAATATAATGGTAAAATGTATGTTCTAAAGAAATCGGTTCCATTTTTTTTATCAACTTAGCAGTAGATAAATATTATATAAAATTGTACATATTATTTCAGGTTTGAATTTTTTTTTTTTTTGTATTGTTGCCGTGAAAATGTTTCTTACTGAAGAATAAACCTTTTCTTTGGGATTAGAAATTGCAAGATGAGAGGAATTTAATGATTTCTTTTGTTGTTTTAATGTTTATATATGATTAATTTGGTTATCAAATATACAGAAATTCATTTCAATTTGGTTTATAAAATTAAAACAATATAGCTTATGAAAGTGATTTATAGAAACTAATATACTGGAGGGGTAACTAGAACGTAGTAACAAAAAAAAAAAAAAAAAAAGAAATAATATCAGACAAAGCAGGTAATGCAGGAAATAAGCACTAGTGCAATTTGTTTTTTAATAATCTTATAAGTAATAATAACTGTATCTTAATATATATATATATATATATATATATATATATATATATATATATATATATATATATATATATATATATATATATATATATATATATATATATATATATATATATATATATATATATATATATATATATTCATCAACCTTTATTAATATACTGCAAGATGAAGGTCTCTCCAAGTTCAATCCATCCTTTCCTTACGTTAGCTTCTCTTCTCCACATCACCCCTGCACACTTTCTTATTTCATTCATCCATCTCACATGTGGTCTTTTTTTGGGTCTTTTACAATTTCTTGGAATCGAGTTTAAAATTTCAATTGTGGTTCTACTATCATCTCTTCTAACAATGTGTCTGGCCCAACTCAACTTCAGTCTTTTAATTTTTTTAAATGAGGTCAGTAACACCTGTTTGTTCTCTTACCCATACATTATGTTTTTTATCATTTCTTGTTACTCCCAACATGCATCTCTCCATACTTCTTTAAGTGGTCTGAAGTATCTGAATTGCTCTTCTATTAAGTGTCCAAGTTTCAGATCCATAAGTAAAAACTAGCAAAATAAATTTATTAAAAACCTTCCCTTTCAAGCACATAGGAATATTTCCTTTTAGTATCAAGTTATTTCTACCAAAAGCACTCCAACCAAGTTTAATTCTATGATTAATTTCATCCATTATATTTCCATCTGTATTAATAATCTGACCAATGTATTTGTAACTGTTAACTTCTTGTAAGTCATCATAATCAATCTATACTTTCATATTTTGAGAAAATCTATTAAACGTTACTTTAATCTTTTAACATTTATCTTTAGTCCTACTTTCATACTTGCATCTGATATATCCAGCAACATTTCCTGTAGCACTAAAGCATTATTTGCAAAAACAACTACATCCTCTGCAAAATCTAATGACTTAAATAATCTCCATTTACTTTCTCTCATTTAGCTTCCCATTTTAATCCACAAAATAATTTTTGCAGCACTGCTGTAAAAAAAGTTTTGCAGATATGGAGTCACCCTGTCTTATATCCTTTTCAATGTTAATTTTCCTACTATCATTATGCAATATAGTTGTTGATGCTGCATTTTTATAAATATTTTTTAAAATATGACAATATTTTGGATCTACACCTTGATGATCCAATTCTTTAATCACTGAAGAAATGTTTATAGAATCGAATGCTTATTTTAATGGTCTACAAATCCTAAGTATAATGACAACTCATATTTATTTGTCATTTCTATAATTTATCTCAATACCTGGATATAATCTACTGTACTAAAACGATTTTTAAATCCAGCTTGTTTTCTTGGTTGGTGGAAATCCAGTGTTTTCTGTAGACAAGTTGTAATTATCTTAGTAAAACTTTTGTATAAAACTGATAAAAGACTGATAAGTCTGTAATTTATTATATCTTCTTTATCACCATTTTTACATATAAATATTGCAATCTTCCAATCATCTGGTATATCTTTATCATTTAGACATTTAGTGTATAACTTTGGTAAAAAATATATATTTCTTCATGTGGTTGTTTTAATACATCAGTTATAATTCCATCATTACCTGGAGCCTTCCATTTCTTCATAAATTTAATTGCATGTCTCACTTCCTCATTCAAAATTCTAGGCAATTCGAAAGATATAATAGTTATAGGGGGCAATTTTACTTTATTACTATATAATTATTGATAGAAGTATTTTACACATTTCATGATGTCATCTCTCTTTTTAGTAATGAGGCCATCTTTTTTTTTTCTTATAGCAGATAAAAATTTCCTACCAATACCAAAATGTTGTTTTACACTCTTTAGAATTTTATTCTCTCCTACAGCTTTCCTTGCCTGTTAACTATTATACTTTCTTATATCATTTTCAATTCTTTTCCACACCAGTTTACAAAATTTGAGATATTCAATCTTTTTTAATGCATCATTACTGTATATCCTCGTATTCCGTTTTTTTTTTCATAAATTCTCTAGTGTAATTAGAAATTTAATTGGTCAATTGCTGCTTTTTTTATCCGCTATCTTTGTTGCAGTTTTTAAAAGTGTATCACTTATTTTCCTATTAATATCATTCAAATCTGAATCATGTTCAAAATCTACTAATACTTGAAACCGATTTGTAAGTTCTAATTTAAATTCATTAGAAGGAATATCAACTGTAAATATTGTTTTTCTTAAATTTTTTGTCTCTCTAGTTTTGCATTAACATGTATCATACATCTTACTAATCAATGATCACTTCCTGTGTTAAATTTATTAAGAACATTACAATCTTGAAATATATATTTTATGTTAGTCAAAATATAATCCAATTCTGCTTTACCTTCATTGGAAGCTTCAATGTCCATTTAGTTTTAACATTTTTCTCAAAAAAAAAAAGAATTCATAATATAAAGTTTTGTTTTTCTGCATACTCCACAAGTCTATGTCCTCTCTCATTCCTGTTACATTAACCAAAATTATCTACAGCATTTTCATCTTACATTTGTTTACCAATACTAGTATTAATGTCTCCCATAACAATTTTAATATGTTGTTTACTGTGATCAAAAGCCTTTTGTACATCCATATAAAAATCTTCTATAACTTCATCACTATGAGAACTTGTTGGGGCATAAACCTGAATTATCTGTATTTGGTATCTGCTATTAAGTTGTAAAACTAAAGTTTTAAAACTAATATCACCCCTCTATCTGATACACTATCAATCTACACAATGTTATCATTCCATTTTTTATTTATAATAAATCCTACTCCACTTGTATTTTCAATATTTGTGCCTTTATAGTAGATTATATGTCCACTTTTTAAATCTATAGTTACTTCTCCTTTTCTTCTAACTTCACAAAGTCCAATAATGTCCCATTTAATATAAGACAGTTCTTCTTCTAACTCTTGTAATCTTTTTTCACTTGAAAGTGATTTGCATTTGTAAGTAGCTAAATAAAAAGTCATCATCAAATGACAACCTGAGTCCGAAATCAGGAGATTCTTAGCACCCTCTGCCTTCGGCTACCAACTATTGCCTTGGTTAGTAACTTTACAGTCTCCTGATTTATTTTTGTCTGTCATAATATATATTCAACAAAATATTCTTATACTCGGAGGTAAAAAGCCAATAAACTCACCATGTTGGCTAATGTGTGTTGGTGAGCAGCCCATCCATGTTCATATACTATATGAATAATCACATAGTAATAACTTTAATGAAGAAGGTTTCAATCTTTCCCACTCTACAACTCTTCAGTCATCCTTATCAGTGCAAAACTAATTATGGAATACTCAAAGCCCTTGCTAATGCCAATATTATTGTCATACCCATATTGACTTTAAGTCACTCTGACCCTTCATGTATAGGACTTTAATATGTTCATTGAAATATACAAACATTAAGTTCAGTATAGATATATACATATTTTTAAATATTGTATACATATCTCTGCAACATTTACTCTGCTGTCATATATTTTTATAATCTTAAATGTTTTTAAATTTTTTAAGATGAAAGTATATTCATCCATTATTCCGAATTATATGAAAGTAATAGAAAACGATAGCAGTTTATTATCAGCAGTTATCAAATCTTATTTTGTGATGTGGTACTCAATTTCCTAAAAATTAAAACATGTCTTCAAATAAGGAGTTAACATACATCAGTGTATTCATGCAGTAGCTAATTACTCCTTAATGTATATATAAAATCAACACTTATGAACATTTTTTTTTATTATTTCTGTTGAAGAATGACTATTTTTATTAGAACATGTAATTTCTTAAATCAAGCTTTTTTACCATTAGCAACTACAATAAAAACGTATATTTAAATTAATTTGAAATGAAAAAGTGAAATTCTATTCTTCCAAACAAAATAAAAAAAGAAATAAAATGCTTATATAATAAACTAGAAAGAAAACAAAACGGAATAAATAAAGAAACTTTAGTAAACGCTATATGTTATTAATTGAAGATACGATGCCGGTCATTCAAAATCAATATATTACTGTTACTAAGCAACAAAGTACTTGCAGTTTATAAGTATCAGATTTTGAAGCAATGACACGAAGAAAAAAAAATATATTTGATTATTACTTTTTATTATAGCTTTATTTCTAGAATATATTGTACTTGTTAATTTAAATTTTTATATATTTATGAATTAAGTAGTAATGTAGTTATTATCATTGCACGGGTTAAATATATATAAAATACATATTTTGAGGATTCATCCCTGTTAAAAACTTTTAATATTAATATACTGACATTTTGACATGGTCACACAAGCCATCCACAGAGTTAGAAAAGGTAGAAAGACGGTTGTAGAGGCGCTACAATCACTGATTTGAATAAAATGTTAAAATTCCACCAATAGCAAAAAATGTTAAATTTAGGAATGTTTTTTTTAAAAAAATCTTTCCAAATAGGAGGAAGTTTGCAGGATCACTGTATATAATTATATATAAAATTAAAATTACCCAAAACCAAAATTCAACTAGACCAGCATAAAAATAATATTAAAACACAACCAATGGTTTCACTGCTAACCATTACCCAGAAGAACATTCACTTCCCATCCACCCTTAATATTAAAAGAACTCTTAAATAAATTAATTGCTTCAGAATAATAAATTTTCAATAATAAAGATTCTTTAATTCTTCTTTTGATTTCATTTCTTTCAAAGAAGACAACATTAGCTTCATCAAAATTAATAGTGTGGCCTGTATCTTTCTCATGGACATACAAAACAGAACTAAGATACATATTTTAACTCTACTTTTATGAACTTTTATCCTTTCATTTAAACTCAAACATCTCTGACCTATGTAGACAACCTTACAGATAAACAAGGGATAAAATATATTACACCAGGAATAGTCTTTGTATCAAAAAAATATTTTGTATTATTTAATAAATTATTCAATGTAACACCTCTTTTCCAAGCAATTTTCTTATTTCCAAACAATTTACTATTTCTACATACAATTTTATAAGAAGACAATTTAAATGGCAAAAAAATTAAAACATATTTTTTTATCCTTTACATCCTTACAAATATTACTATTAAATAAAATATTCTTTATAAATTTATCAGAGTAACCAACC
Source organism: Epiperipatus broadwayi (assembly GCA_028023455.1). NCBI lineage: Eukaryota > Metazoa > Onychophora > Udeonychophora > Euonychophora > Peripatidae > Epiperipatus > Epiperipatus broadwayi. The sequence goes on along the minus strand of JAQFVV010001389.1, from coordinate 18,201 downwards.
CTCAGGTAATCTTTATAAAATTGACATTTCTCAAACAAACCTTCTCTACTAGAATTATTTAATTTATTATTCTTATGAAAATAATTCCTTAAAGCAGCTACTCTATGAGATACATACTGACAACTATCAGGTTTAATTATAGATCTTAATTCTCTACTTTTAACTAAATGACTGCATAGTAAACAATTAGTTTCTACATTTCTAATCACCAAAAGATCTAAAAATTGTAACTTACCAAAATCTAACCTCACTCCTTCTAACACTAATTTTATAGAAGGATCAAAACAATTAAACTCATTTACAAATTCCTTCAATTTATCATTCTCAACTACAAATAAACAATCATCAACATATCTGACAAATAACTTTACATATAAACAATTCTTTTTAATAATAATTTCCTCTTCCATATAATTAATATAAACTGACCATACTAAAGGAGAAATAATATAACCTATTATCCACCATTCCTTAATCTTATATATATATATATATATATATATATATATATATATATATATATATATATATATATATATATATATATATATATATATATATATATATATATATATATATATATATATATATATGACCACTTACATGTGAAAAAAATAAATGACCTCTAATATACATATTTTGTGCTCAACCAGCATACATCAGTTAGTCCAAATCACCATCTGTAACACATATATAAAATCACTACTTAATTTATATTAACATATCAAATTATCAAACTTTAATGGTCAAAGTTCAATCTTCTCCACTCCCCAATTCATCAGCCATCCATATCATTGAATATCTGAAGACAAAATGCTTAAAGCTCTTGATGAGTCCAATATTATTGTCATATGTATTTGACATTAAATCATTTTGATCCCTCATACATAGGAAATTAACTTATCCATTTAATTATACAGGAGATTGGCAGAATGCAGGCTATATATGTAATATTCAAATATAATGTCTTTACTATATTCTGTCCATCCAAGATTAGGTCATGTGTGTGAGGAATCAGATTGATCTAAAGTCAACATGGGCATGACAATAATATTAGCATCATTGAGGGTTTTAAGTATTTCATTCTCAGATTTTCAATGTGATAAGTGTGGCTGAAGAGAAGGAGAGTCGAGCAGATTGAAGCTTTTCTATTAAAGTTTGAAGATTTCTATCTTAATATAAACTGAGGAATAATTGTACATATGTTTGAAGTTGCTGATCTAGACCAATTTATGAGTGCTGTTTTAACACAAAATATGTATATTGTAAAACATGTACATCAGTTATATATGTTGGATTGTACAACTGTCAGAAGTTTGAAAGTCTGATTTGAAGTCCTTACAATATATACATATATAAATATGTATTCAGATACAAAAACTACCAATCTACTAACAATGAGGAAAATTCTACCCCACAATGAACAATAATTACTGTAATACTTACACCATGTGACCACTATATTTATAACATTGAGCAACATTCTTTAAATGTACTACATCCACAAAGCTTTAAAACAAACTTTTTTCTAGAATAATGTATCTAATGAAGATTTATGTCACATTATATCAAATATGTGTGAAACAAGCATCTCACTTGTAATGGTGAAATTAACAAATAACTTCTGTGAAAGTGTTAAATATTGTACAATTGAAACCAAATACTTTTGATTTTATAACCATTTAAACAAGAGATTTCTGGCAATATTAAAAATAAATTAATTGCATTAAAAAAGAAACACCTACATTGTCTCAATCATTCAATTATTCCCTAAATATAAATTTTGAAAAAAATCTACAGTACATTTATATTCTATACAATATGATTTATAAAGTGCACTTTTTACAACAATAAAAACAGCAAAAAACACTAAAATACTTTGAAGAAAAGACTTAAAATTCATCAAAATAAAAACATAAACATTTTTACCATCGAGTTACATTTGCGGCAACTTAACCATTTTGTCTAGATCGTTTCTTATTCTTGCACCATTAACAGAAATAATCTTATAATATTTTTTTCTGTATTGAATATAATTTCAATTATTCATCTTCTATACTTAAATACATAGGTCTGTAACTCTGTTTATGATGAATACAATTCTTTTCAAATATCATCATCATCATCATCATCATGACAACATTGCTAAAGTGATATAACTAATTGCAACAAAAGCAGTATCATATATATATATATATAATTTTAAATGCTGTTGGAAAAAGTATATACTAAATATGTATATGTTGAAACGATGATTTTCATGGGTTACATATATAAAAGACATATTTTGCAAGTTCATCGATGTTAAAAAATTTTAAATATTGATATTTCGACGTCTGAATATCAATATTTAAAATTTTTTAACACGGATGAACCCGCAAAATATGTTTTATATATATATATATATATAACTTAATGTATAATTAAATTTAATTTTGTGTGATCTCTTAAATAATTTCTAATTAGATATATGTAACTGTAATGATGTAAACTTGTGATGTAACCCATGATTTTTGTAAATGTGTAATTATTTTTGAATTTCAATAAAGCTCTTTTCAAACGTAATAATAATAATAATAATAATAATAATAATAATAATAATAATAATAATAATAATAATAATAATAATAATAATAATAATAATAATAATAATAATAATAATAATAATTATTATTATTATTATTATTATTATTATTATTATTATTATTATTATTATTAGTAGTAGTAGTAGTAGTTGTAGTAGTAGTAGTAGTAGTAGTAGTATTAAATTTTTATTAACATGTAAACATACAATACCACAAAGATCAAAAAATATTATATTTGTTTGTTATTACAGCTCAATAACTGTTGAATTGCTTTTTAAAGCTATTATTTCACTAAAGAAAAAATATCAATCTTCTTCGAAATATTTATTATAAAAAATTAGCAATCTAACCAATGTAGATCATTTCAAATACTTAGAATGAAAATGAGGTATATAACATACTTCTGTATTATCATTCAGCTTGTGGATTGTATACTGTATCTGGATCTCCACATTTGAAATATCTATTTCCCCTTTCACTATCCTTTGCAATACTAACATGTCAAAAACAAGTCTATGATTAAACAACTTATTGCTTAAATTTCCTGATTTCTTAATAACTTATCAATTTTTTTGAAATTAATGTTGAACATTTTGAATCATATATTATAGTGAAATGTATCTGTATTCAGTATAACAGATCCTTAATAAAGTATCGGAATGACTGACATTGTAAATAACATCAATATTGCATTTAAATTAAGAAGATTATTTATCTTCAAAATATGACCTAATACTTTATGATCGTTTGTCAGATTATATAAAACCTGCTCTGTAAATGATCCATTATCTGAAAAAAAAAATACAAATACTTATGACTAATATCTCAGGGAATATGCTTATTATTTAATACATAATTGTATAAACATCTACTAGATTTTCTGATAAATGTTTCAATTTACATCTGCTAGTATTTATAATCATACCATTTTTGATACACTATCTATGCACAGACATTCTAACGTATCTTGCAACTCTAAATGATCTGATGAACTACTACTATAATAATAATAATAATAATAATAATAATAATAATAATAATAATAATAATAATAATAATAATAATAATAATAATAATAATAATAATAATAATAATAATAATAATAATAATAATAATAATAATAATAATAATAATAATAATAATAATAATAATAATAATAATAATAATAATAATAATAATAATAATAATAATGATGATGATGATGATGATGATGATGATGATGATGATGACAAGAATAGGCAGTGCAGCTATTTATGAAAAAATTCAAATCACAATCTGGAGGCTTTTCCCCTGTTTTAATTTTTAAAATTAATCAGTTAAACCATCAATAACATTATAAGTAACTTATTGAATTTATACCAAATCATTCAGTGCATATGTTATTACCTCATCATATTAAATTGATTATTATTCATTACAGTAATTCTGAAGTGATTAAATATGTCCATGGTAATGGAAGACACATGAAATGGAGTATATGTATATTCATATCTGGCCAAGAAAATGCATAATCAAAAAAATAGTGCAATGAGCCAATAACAGAAAGACAATTAATTCTAAGTAATATTTCACTGATTGACAGTAAATAACATGATAACATTGGTTTTATGGTACTATACACATGAGACTTTAGAAAACAATAATCTAATGAAAAATAAAATGAAGTAAACTCAAAAATAATTTCTGAATAATTTTACTCAATAATTCCAAAAACAATTATTTAGTAAATTCAAACATATTCATAAAATTTACAAAAAAAAAAAAAAATCAATATTTTATTTGGTATAGTGACAAACTTATAGGATTCAGATGAGAATTTAGGAGATCATTCAAATTATAAATACATTATTTTAGAAATTAAAACTGAGAAACTGTATGAAAACCTTAAGAGAGCTGTAAAAATATAGGATTGATTTAAGCTTATGGTAATGAAGACAAATAGAAATAATACAAATGTAACTTAAAAAAAAACAGTTATATGAACTACACAAAGACATTATCAAACATTTAGTGTAGCATTAAACAATCAATCAATATTACTATCAAATTCACTGGTACTGATAAATTGGAATGCTAAGTATTCAAGGTCAATCCATAACAACTTTGAACATAAAGATATTCTATTGCAAATAATGGCTCAACAGCAACACTATATGTAATGATTAAAGTAATAAATACTCAATATTGTAACATATTTTGGTACAAGTTTTGGATTGGCAATTTTGAATTTTAAATTATTAAATTTCTGAAAATAATATTTTTTTAAATACCATCTGATTTTATTTTTTTAAACAATATCAATTATATTTTTAGTTAAATGATTATAACAAAGAGAGAGAGAGAGAGAGAGAGAGAGAGAGAGAGAGAGAGACAGAGAGAGAGAGAGAGAGAGAGAGAGATAAAGAGAATGGCAAAATATTACTTTGATGTTTTACTAAAAGAAGGATATAAATTCTTATCATAAATCAATTAGAAGCACTTGAAAGCTAAAATCGCTGCATTATTACATCATCCTAAAAGGAGGTTACCAAAGAGGAAAAAGATGACTATGTGAATAAAATTATGTCAAAATTGTCACACTTAAAAGGTGTAAACAGAATGTGTTCAGCAGACAAAAACAAAAAGGTAGTAATAAAAGCAAATATATTGGGTGGAGAAAATCCTCAACTTTTTGTGCCTTATATTGAGTGTAAACTCAAAAAACATTATACTATAAGATTTATTTTTTAAATGAGGTCATATAAATTGCACCAAACTACTTTCACCATTAAGATCAATTATTGTAATATATGCAAGTAGAGATGAGTTCATTTGATGTTGTTTTGTCCTTCCTGAAATTATAAAATGCTGAGAATGAAGCTATTGCTAGCCTGAATCTTGGACACCAGACTATCTACAAACTGCTCCCAGGACACCAAAAACAATGCATAGTAGTATACACTATGATTGAACAATTTAACTTACCAATAAGAGACGTAATTTCATAATTTAAAAGTGATCACTTTCTTGAACTATAATGCTATCAAATGTTGTGTTGAATAAAACTGCAGAAAATATGAATCTTAAAAAAAGTATTTTTATTAACCATTTAAATTTGCCTTTTTTAATTTATTTTTTTATTAATGTTAAAATATTTTAATTATAAATTAATAAACCTTATGGATATAATTTACATCGTTGTCTATTTTAAATTTATTATTAATAGTGTAATATTATTTAAATTCTACCTTTATTACTTTCCCAAATAAATTGTCAATGCCATTATTAAAAAGTACAATCCTCCAGGTTGTAGCAATGATTATATAATAGTAACTGATAAAATTGGTGGGGGTAAGCCATTGGATTCATGAATAGAAAAATAATTGTATTGACAAAATTATTTGACATATTCAAATGAAGGAATTATCAAAGTGGACACAATTCTGTCACTGAATACAAAAAAATATAAATTGTATTAACTCTAAAATGACTGAAAATGATGCAAAGTCATCCAACATGGTTTCTTATGAGATGTAATAATGACCCAGAACATGAGAAAAGAATAGGGAGTTATAAAATAATAAAATTAAGAATAAAAAAATCGTTTCCAAGTTCAAAAAGTAACTGTGCATGGTGTTAGGAGAAATGAGTAAACAAACTGTTGTGAAATAAACTAGCTCAAGGGAAAAGTGATGACAGGGAGAAAAAACATTCCCAAATGTGTTAGTGAAATAAATGTAATAAGAAAATGAAAACTAGGTGAGGTACATGAGGTAGAAAGAAGGTATAACATTGATAGTATTTGAAGTGTATGAAATTAAGAAACCTAAAAAAATAAGTACATGGAAAAGAACATAAAGGAAGAAATAAAAACATATTAAAAAACTGATGGCAGAATTTAAAGAAGAAATAAATAAAGAGTGAAGCAAAATTAAAAAACTAAAAAAGAAGAAAAGAAAAAAAAAACAGGGGGAGGATAGCTATAAAATGATCCAAGAAAAGAGGACAGATAATTTTATTTGTGAGTGGAACAGGAAAACAATTACAATGTCCAAAATGACTATACCAATAAATGGAATTCAAGTATAGATGTTGTAGGACTCTAGTGACCAGATATCAGTAATGTCAGAGACATTATACAAGAATATGGGTAAACAGTGTGTGGAAATCCAAACTCATCCAATAAAAAAATACCAAAATATCCCTGGTGAAGAACAAGAAAGAGAAACTAGGCTCAAAATAAGTTTGGGAATAGATTGGGATAGAGAATGAAATTCTCACTCATGTATTTCAGATTTTAAAATATTTGGCACATGAAGCTATTCTAAGATCTAACTTCATGCACAAAACTAAATAGTCGATCTTATAATAGTAATAATATTATCTGTGAAAATGAAGTAATAGCATATGAGATGGGAAGAAAGGAAAAATAAAAAAGAATGGATATGTAACATATAATCTGAGACAACAAGGCCAATAATAATAAGAAAGAATTCAAGAATTAACAGATCAGATGAAAAGGGATTGAAAGGGGAACCCTAGATAATTTGCTAGATATCAAAAATTTCTAACATACATTTGTAATGATATACATATGTCATTACAATATTTTAAAATTAAAATAAAATAGGAATAGATCATAAGTAAAATTGATTTATTAAAAATAGCAAAGAAAATTAAAATAGTATCATTATTGCAGTGGGTGCTGTCAGACCACTACATATCTGTAAAATTTATTTATTGTAATCAAAATGGATGAAGATCATAGTTTGTGCTGACGAGATTCAGGGAGAAGCAAGAGATCTTAAATATTGTTTAGACAATTGAGAAATGAAAGCACTAAGACAAACGTCAAACAAATAACTTTAAACAATTTGAACATTTTATTAAAATCAGGACAATAGAATAAAGCAATCTAGCAATGAATACACAAGTGACTTAGATTTAAATATACATATTTATCAGAGAGTGCATATGAGTACATCACACATGAAAACATTAAACGCTTTTGCAGCAAAATTCTCTCACCTAAAAATAAAATAAAAATGGATAGGATAATATATCTCTTCTGGCGATTTATACAATTACAAAAAAACAAATAAAAAACAAATCTAGTTTCCTGATTCAGAGATATGAAAACAATTATGTAGGAAATCAATAAAACCAGTGTGGATGATCTATCAATAGCTTTGTAACTACTGACATTATAATGCAGCAGGACTACTGCACGTAATACTACATTTAAAGCAAACGTGGTTGATTTCACATACAAGACAATATATATATATATATATATATATATATATGTCTTGTATGTGAATATGTGATTCCGATCTATAAGATCGTAAACATATATATATATATATATATATATATATATAATTACGATCTTATGTAATCTACAAAGAAATATCCATTTTCAGAAAATCAGAACGATAAAGACAATAAACTGCCAGCTAAAATATTTGAGGTTTGCAATACATGCAAACTAAATGTATTTAAAATTAATTATTTTACAATAACAATTAAAAGCTGGTGAGCAAATAAAAATTATGGAAACTGCCAAAACATTGGCAACAGTTAGTGAAATAAACAAAAAAAAATATTAGAAATATAAAATTTGGTCTCACAACCCCTCTCTGATAACTAAAATGGAAAAAAAATGGACTCTTAAAACTAAGATTCCAAAGCCTATGATAAATACAACAAAAAGCTAACAGAATACATGTTCTAAATATTTTATATTTAATAAATAAGTAATATAATAAAATAAGTAACTTTTAAGATTAAGGCAAGACTAAGAATTCTACCCTGGAAAGAATAAAATAAACAGCTTACCTCAATATATAAATTCAAAATTGGCTGATATATTCCAGTGGCATATATAATGTTCACGACATGGTGAACTCCAGTGAAAACTTCAGGTTTCAATTTTTATGGAGAAGGCAGGGGGCAATACTGCCTCAGTTTCAGTCTATGTTTTAATGCATGTTTAACAGGATGACCAGGCTATGAGATCCGTCATGTGTTGGTCTATACAGACATGGCGAAAATTCTATTGAAAAAGTTCTTCCTTGAATATAGTTTTGACATAAAAGCAATTATAACCGCACATTAATTCAAACAGTTTTTAAATTGGTGTACAAAAGTGGCCTCCAACTAACTAGCAGTGGCAGTAATCATAGCTGGAAAAATCGCTAGTCTGCAATCCCAGGTCTCTATTTAACAAAAAAAAACTCTTATATTTCCCAAACATTTTTTCTATTAGTGTTTTTTTTTTTTTTACATGGCAACCTTATGTCAGTCTTAATACTAATTAACAATTGTCTCCAGGGAAAATTTTATTTATAATTAATTCAAAATATTTAAAAATAATTCTGAGCTTAGTAAAAAATTAATATCAGAAACTTATATATAAAAGTATGTGATTATAGAAAAGTATTTGAAAGGCAAAACATTATGGATAAATTTAGCTCTTGTAATTCCATAGACAATGGAAATAGAACAAACACAAAGTGTTTGATCTATAATAATATAAATTTTAAAATGTCTGAAATATCCAATTATGCAAAGTATGAGTTTTTTACTTTCTGGTTATTTATGGTATGCAGAAGCTATATTTTTAGTTGAGTTAAAGAATAAATATTCTGATAGAATTGCCTGGCATTGGTGTGATGGTTGTGATATATTTTATAAATACTCTACTAAAGTAAAATTGAAAGAAAATATGTTATCATGTAAAAAATAGAGGGTTAAAAGCAGTTATTCATAATATTTTATTTTTTACCATCAAAACATCAAATAATGTAATGTTTTGGTTGTTTTATACATTTCTTGTCCATAAGATAATGGTGACTGTGATTTTTGAAAACAAAAGACATCAAATTTTATAGATGCTGAACTGAGTTCAGATGTACATGCATATATAAGTGAATGAGCTTGGGTTGGAAACATTATGATCCTTTCATATTGGGCTTCTAGCTTTATAGTTAACAAAATAAGTAAAACATTGGCTGCTGTAATGTTGCATTAGATCCTGAGATCTAGGTGCAGTGCTCTCGAATCCAAGGATCCTCACTGATGAAAATCACATGCTAAAAACTAGTCTGGGGATGTTTGATGAGTTGAAACTAAATAAATAACATTACACAAAATCCTTTTCTTTCATCCACTGATTACAAAGGGTTGCATTTGGTAAAAATACTGCATGGATAATTTTGTACATTTATACTAAATTTTTTTATTTATTGTGTAAATCCATATTTTTAAATATTTCAAAAGTTACCTATTTTATTCATTAGTTATCTAAGAAGTGTAATATTTTAGACCTATTCTTTAAACATACATTCAGAATGAAATTTGAAAATATAAGCCTCACACTAATAAACTTCATTTTTTCTTCAAAAAATTATCCATATCTTTGACTTAATTATTATTATAAAGAAGTTTTATAATGTATTAGAAATTTTTGCATTTGAAAAAATAAAATGTGCATAGTTTTAAAATTAGTAAAATAAATTGATGTTCTAAACTTAAGAAGTAAATTATTATTTAAAGAGTTAGTTCTTGAATTGAAATTTAATTGAATCCAGTGTTAGCAATCCACAGAAGAACAAGTACAAAAGATTTGATAAGTATTATAAGGGCCCTTTTCAAATTTACAATAAAATAGGAGTGAATGCTTTTATAATAGATGCTTTTGATAGGACTAAGGCACAATGTGTAATGCATGTAATATGGAAAGTTAACTTTGTTAATATACAAATCATGTTTCTATTTACAAAAAACTAAAAAACTTTATTGTGAATTTAGTAATAATTCTTGGAGTAAAAATAATGTGCTTTCTTACATGTTCATTACCTGAGTAGTTAAAGAAATTTGTTGTTGAGCTTATTTAAGGCTATTTATTGGATTATGTAAAAATGAATTGAATCATAATTGATATATCGATTTTTATTTTACATAGGTGGGAGAAAATATGATGGTCGCACGCATCATGTCATTTAAAAGACATAAGATTATCAAGAATTTGATCATATAATTAAACTCACTTGGCTCCTTTTTATTTTTTTATAAATATATACTTTGATTTAATAGTTTTTCTTATTAATATTTTATAATATTAAAAGTTAATGTAGAAAAAATATATCAAATGAATAATATCAAATGTCAGTTATATAAAAAAAAAACTAAAAAAATGGGAAAAAATAACATTTACAAAGACATAAATATTTACTGCATATTGTTATATTTTAATTTTGTCAAAAGTATTTGTTAATTTATTGCATTAAGTTAATTAAAAAAAAAAACTTAAAAGGGATATTTAATATTATTCATTGTACATTTGATTTCAGTATTTTTTTTTATCTCTTTAATTAAGACATAACTGATCAGTATTATACTTTTTAAATATGCTTTGTCACCACATGCTATTAGAATTTGGGGGGGGGGATTGTTTTTGGATAGCAACCAGGCAAAAGTAGTCATTCATTTCATTCTCTTTATTCAAAGTATAGACATTTCACTTAAAATTTTCTGACCAAAACAAAGTCAGATTAAGAAGATAAACACAAGAACCTTGGGGTTACCTTCTCTCCAGCTGCAATTAGCCATTTTATTCAGGAAATTCTAAAGCAAAAACAGCAAGAACTTAAAATAATGTTGAACACCATAAGCAGTTGACATTTTGTTAATCAGAGATCAGATTAGTTCCAAGTTTCACTGGAATTATAGTATGGTATTCGAATGCTTGGTTCCATAATGAAAAAATGCTCTACTAAAGACTTACTTTCATCTGCTTTAAAAATGAAGAAATTATATATATATATATATATATATATATATATATATATATATATATATATATATATATATATATATATATATATATATATATATATATATATCAACATGTGAAAATTTTTACAAATATATTTAAATAATAATTGAACTGCTCTCTAGCTGCAAAGTTCGATAGCATTTTACAATAAGAGAGTGCTTGCAGCTAGAGGGCAGTTCAATTATTATTGAAATACGTTTGTAAATTTTTCACGTGTTGATATAGTTATTCATTATTAAAATATTATTTATCATTACATATATATATAAGATGATTTTAATAGCGCATTTAAAATAAAAGGGAATAGAAAATACAACATTTGTAATTTGATTATAAGTGTATATAGAGATTGTAGGTTCATTATTTATAAAAAAAAAAACAATATCATAAGTTGGGTGAAATTGTACTTGTTATTGTTGTCAGTAGATATATATATATATATATATATATATATATATATATATATATATATATTGATATTGATATTTATATATATATATATATATATATATATATATAAGTTTATAAATATCAATATAAATCCTAATAATGATTTCTGCCTAATCTTATTAAATTCACAATATCTGAGTATATTTAATAATTTCATAGGAATTAAATATCTGTAGATGAATATCTTGATATTTCAATTTTAAAAAGTCTTCATTTTTAAATTATATATGTATTTTTTTTGCATCTTTAATATTTTTCTCATAATTAAAATAAATTGTTTATTGTCATTTTCTTTTAAATCGACTTAATATTTTCTTTGATGATAAGATTGTATTTGCTACTTTGGCATATTTGATGACTTAAATGTTAGTTAGTTACCTGTCCTTCTCTAGAAACACTCATAAATAAAATGTTAGTATTACAGTTTCCAATGATAATAATAATTTATATGTAGTACAATATAATATTCTTTGGCTCTAGAATAAATTCAGAAAACAATATTGTCATCACAATCGAAGAATATATATATATATATATATATATATATATATATATATATATATATATATATATATATATATATATATATATATATATATATATATATATATATATATAACTACAACCATTAACAGTTGATAAAGATTGTCAGTGAAACAATTGAAAGTACTTCTGGTAAAGAATATATTATTTAATTTTGAATACTGTGTTAAATATATTTGTTTGAATTATATATATATATATATATATATATATATATATATATATATATATATATCATAATACAGTACAATTTATATAAATTATATTCTTTTAGAAGTACTTTCGACTATACACTTAGTAGTCTTTATCAACTGTATAACGTTGAATAATCAAAACGAGACAACCCTTAACAATACCCATAGTTCAATTCAGATTTCCCACAATTCTGTTATCTTAACATTTGATGACTGTCGATTTATTAACATTTGACGATTTCTTGAAATCAACATAGCCTCTTTTATTTTACGTTTATTATGACAATGTTCAATTTGAATAATTTTCATATTTTTATAATCAAATTTAAATCCATATTGACAATATTTATTATGATCATAATAAATCTTGTCAATATGGATTTAAATTTGATTATAAAAATATGAAAATTATTCAAATTGAACGTTGTCATAATAAACGTAAAATAAAAGAGGCTATGTTGATTTCAGAAAATAGATCAAATGTTAATGAATAGCCAGTCATCAAATGTTAAGATAACAGAATTGTGAAAATCTGAATTGAATAATGGTATTGTTAGGATTGTCTCGTTTTGTTATTCAACGTTATACAGTTGATAAAGACAATTAAGTGTATAGTCGAAAGTACTTCTAAAAGAATATAATGTATATAAATTGTACTGTATTTTGATATATATATTGATTTGTATATTACATATATTGTGAAACGAATACAGATATCAAACTTTATTTATTATATATATATATATATATATATATATATATAAATATTGTTATCTATATATATATATATATATATATATATATATATATATATATATAGTAACAATAAAAAAAACCATTTGTAACAGAAATAAAATAAATCATAATTATTAATTATTTCCATTACAAATGGAAATATTTTTTTTTTATTCTGTTACAAAGCGGGCCCCACTTTGGGCACCATTTGTAACAGAAATAAAAATAATAGACAAAAGAATTGTTAATTATTAAAATATGTGCTTATAATCTGCACGACTTGTAACAGTATGAATAAACAAAGATGAACTGACAAAAAGGTTGATAAAAGGCTGTTACTTTATAACTGATTACAATCTATATATTGATGAGTGATAAAATGATAGTTGCTATAATTCAATAACTAAACACTAAACAGGATATGTGATATGCTCCAGTGGTTCATTATTTTAACAAAGTAAATTAAATGAGAAATGAATTCACTGTGTTAGCTAAAATACAATTTTATAATTAAATAAAGATGATGCTAACATATAAATAAGAACATATGCATATCATGCTCTATTTGGATGTCTATTTCTAATTAATCAAATATAACATTATAGCCTGATTGCCACTATCCTAAACATTAATTCTGTTACACTAATAATGAAATAAATAAATTATCTCAGTTCATAAAACATAAAATAATAAAATGAGGATTAAAACTATTAACATTAAAGATTGAAAATATTTGGATATTGGGGATGTCATTTGAACAATAAATATATTAGCCATTCCTATTACACAAAATAATATTAAATATAGCAACTGAATAAAATTACCCACTGTGAGATCCCTGGAGTGCATTTTGCTTATTTCCAATACTAGGTTCTTTTAACAAAGAATCCTTTCTATTCTTCTTTCCAAATATATAAGACCCTTCATGGTCACACACACACACACTGGTGCTATTCATAACAACTTATAAAACATATTACACAAAGTTAATAAGTTGGAAAAGGGATGGGATCACTTTTTATTCAGTTTAGCTAAGTATATGTGTTTTCCCATGATCACGACTAGATTGTTTTAAATCTAGATAAATACATGTTTAGAGTGTACTGAGTTCAAACTCCTTCAGTACATTTTGATCACACATGACTTGGATGACTAATGAAAAAAATGACAGTCTTATATTTTACTCATGTCAATAAAATCATAAGATCCCCATATCACCAAATTTTATATAGATCAAAGACACTTATAGACATCGCTAGCTCATTTTATGTATATTGATGAACATACAAGTAGAATCTTATTAATGACTTCTAAACAAGCATTGTGAAGACCATTATTGATATTGATGGCCATTTAACTAGATTATTTATCACAATATAAAGGTAATAATAATGATGATAATAATATCATAATAATAATGATAATAATAGTGATGATCATACCAGTCATAGCTTTATAATGAACTCACAACAATAAATATATCTTTATAAACTCATAAGCACTTTTTAAAATCATGCCATATCAAACTGGGATTTAATTATTACATTCACTAGCATTTATATAAGTTTATGTTTATTTACTAAAATACTTTTATAGTTAAAATTAGGAGTCAATAATACTAGTGATGATGACTGGTCATCACAAATCTCTATGCATGGTATTCAACTTTCTATAAATCATTATTGACTAAATAAATTATAATCATTAAATGTAATGTTTAACATAGTTAATATATTTAGTAAATAAGGATTTATGGAAAGTTGAATATCATGCATAGAGATTAGTGATGATCAGTCATCATCACTAGTGTTATTGAATCCTAATTTTAACTATAAATTTATTTTAGTAAATAAACATAAACATATATAAATGCTAGTGAAGGTAATAATTAAATCCCAGTTTGACATGGAATGATTTTAGAAAGTGCTTATGAGTTTATAAAGATAAATTTATTGTTGTGAGTTCATTATAAAGCTATGGCTGGTATCATCATCATTATTATTATCATTATTATTATGATATTATTATCATCATCATTATTACCTATATATTGTGAGAAATAATTTAGTTAAATGGCTATCAATATCAATAATGTTTTTCAGGATGCTTGTTTAGAAGCCATTAATAAGATTATACTTGTCTGTTCATCAATATACATAAAATGAGCTAGCAATGTCTATAAGAGTCTTTGATCTATATAAATTTTGGTGATAAGGGGATATTATGATTTTATTGACATGAGTAAAATATAAGAATATCATGTTTTTTCATTAGTCATCCAAGTCATGTGTGATAAAAATGTACCAAAGGAGTTTGAAACACATTTGTTATGGTAAGATCGAAGAAATGATTTATTTCTAATATACTCCACTTAAGTTTAAAGATATTTTACTTTTACCTAAATATTAGTGCATATAGTCATATGGCTCAAAAAGCAAAATATCCCATTTTTATTAGAAATAAAGTACCAAAAGGGGATTCAAACCTGGTACATGTGAAAGGTTATTACATATAACTTGTCTAGATTCAGATAATCTAGTGGCACCCTGCTAGACCATATTCACTTAGTATTTGTTTAATCATGTACTTAACATCAAACCAAGAAATGAAAGTGGATAAGATCTACTGTCTGTATACCTGAATTATATTTTATTGAATTACTAGTGTACTCACCTCACATGATTTCATATACCTAAGTTATAATACTTGTTATTAATAATTTGCTTATAATTATTGATGTGGCATATCTTGAGAAATCTAATGATAGAAATATGTTTCATTTCATCCAATGACCCGTAATATGATAGATAACTCAATCTGATCTTTGGTTTAATAGCCACTACTCATGTTAAATAATGATTTTCTTTTGATATAAAATCTACAATGCATTTTTTATTTACTGAGCTAGAGATTTATATTTGAATCCTTTCCTAATTATTAAATACATTTGGATCATTTGATCATTTTTATTAAGTTACATTTTTTTAACAATACTGGAATATTTGAGATTTTTACAATACTTGAATTTTTTTTTTTTGATTCTTTAATAGCCCAGATCTCATTTTGTTACACTGGATCTTTGAACTCCTTTAATTTTGTTACAATGGTGCCCAATGTGGGGCTTGATATTTACCATATACCTGAAAATGGGAGTCTATAGAATGATAGGAGATGTGTGGTTAAAAAAGAGAAATTTTTTTTTAGTAAATTTTTTTTTTCAGTAAATATTTTTTTTTGTCTTACAAAATTTTCTTGGCCAAACAGCCTTATTTTAGATTTGTATATGATGATGTTTAATATGACTTAATTGTTCATTGATGATGATAAAATGGGTACAGCCATAAAACAGCTTGTTTTTTTGTCAATTTTGAAAATAGAGATGAATATCACAACTTAAGACAAAGGTGAAATAAATAATAGAATTTTTTTTGTTTGTTTTAGAACATTAAAGTGATTTATTGCCAGATAGGATAGACATAGTAATAGTGATGAATTATGGAATAGTAGTCTCCTGTGTGTTTGGGGGATTATTTTGTAAAAAGTCAACGATTTTAGAGGTTTGATTGGACAGTTGATGGTTGGAGTTTGGTTGGTTAGATTGCAGTTTTGATGATGAGTGGAGAGTTTTGTCGTTGCCTTGAGAATGATATGTATTTGTGTAACTCATGAATGATTAAACCCAGTCAGTGCTCCAACCAAATTTATAAGTTATATTTATGTTATCATGAAGCAGTTAACAGCAGACCTGCCATGATACCAGCTGATAAGTCTCCAAGAGAGAGAGCATGACATTGTTTTCCAATCAAGTTTATATGTTAGTCTTAGTTTATCATGAAGCGGTTAACAGTAGTTCTACCATGTTGTCAGCCTATGTCTCTAAGACAGAGAGCAAGGCTTAGATTTCAGTAATCTATAATAAGCAGGGCATTCCTTGATACTTGACACATAAGACTCCAAGAGAGAGAGAAAGGTATATTTTATCTAATTTAGCCCCTTTGACTTAATACTTCTTTTATTGCAACAGAGTTTGCATCATTCAATCAAAGGTTGTAGTAGTTAATAGTGATCAAATTGGGATGATCTTCTGAGTGCTTGAGATGCATTGTGTGATTATAGTGTTGTGACTGAATTCTTTCATTTATCTCAAGATTGTGAACTGCTAGTCATTCTGTGGACTGCCAATATCTGTCGGATTTATGGGAAAGTGGATGAATATATAATTTGGGCTATTACAGACAGGCATGCACTATATAGATTATTGTTGCATAGTTCATCAAATAAGGACATTATTTTTTTTGTATTTGTAATGCATGATAAGGTGAAAAGCATATCAGTCAGTTAGTCAAAGAGATAGGTGTCAGACAAGGAAAGGATGTGTGGGTTTTTGATGGTCAGGGAAGCACAGATGGGATATATATATAGTTTGATAACATGAGTGAACTAAATTATAGTATGGAGTGGTTATGGAAAAGGAGGGTGTCCCAATCCCAGGGATCAGTGATCATTTTTATCCTGAAGAAGATAGGGAAATTTCCTTTAAAGAAGCTCAAGAAAAATAGGAAATAGAAGAAAATGCCTCTAAAGTTAGTAGCAATAATAAGGCCTCAAGTATAGAAATGGTAGATGATGAGCCAGAAGTGGGCCAGACTGCAATAGCAAAGCAAGCACCATTAGACATGGAATTAATGATGATGCAGATGTTCCAAAGTATAGCAAGTCTAAGAGAAGGTCTAGAACAAAGTTTAAAAAATCTAAATGAAGATGATAAAAATCTAAGAGAAGATAGTAAGCAAGGGATGGTAAATCTAGAAAAAAAGATAGAGAAAAATAATAAAAGTATGGAAAGTGTAAAAGAAAAAATTAAGCACGGGATGGT
>JAQFVV010001388.1:0-74672 GCA_028023455.1 Epiperipatus broadwayi | reverse complement strand
CTAAATTACCCCATTGTCTTCATAATTCCTCTAGCAAAGTTTTCTTTTTCCATTCTCAGGTTTAGTTAAAGCTATATTTTAATTTGTCAAAAGAATTAAGTAATACACTTTCTTTTTTAAAAAAAAAATTCAATATGTTCTGCTTCTTTGTGTAAGACGAGAGTTCTTTTCTTTTTAACGACGTGCCTAATTTGAATACTGCCTCAGTTTAACTCAAGTATCTTTTTTCTTTCTTTTTAATGATTGGATAATTAATTTCTTTTTTTTTTATTGAGACAGACAAAAAAAAAATAAGATGACTTAATATTTTATTCAAATCGATCAATCACAAAATTAAAAATATGATTTTTTTTAAACAAATCAAAATTTATTGTGTTCCCAATTAGACTGAATCATGCTAGACATTTTTTAAATGGGGGGGGATCTTTTGAATATTTATATGAGGAACAGAATATCTGTTTCATTACCCCTCACCAAATTTTGGGATGAAATCGCCTGGAAATACGATTTCATTCCATATACTATACACATTATTTCTCAGTACTGCCTGGTTTTAGATATGCTGATGAATAGGTAAGATGAGCTGGAAAAGTGAATACATAAACCATAGCCTCCAATGCCAGGATAAGTAGATGGCCAAGCACAAACTACCAGTACACACCGCCTCACGACGTCACGAGAAAATATCTCATTTTTAAGCACTACCTCTCTTGTACCTAGAAGCATCATCCAACCAAGAATAGGAGCCAGAGAAAAAAAATCAATTTGGCACTCAGCCAACCCTGCTCAGCTTCGGTGAGTCTTAGGGGCTATCATTTGGCCTATCCATGAGACCAAGGCCTATACATGAGACCTATATATACGCACTGCTGGACTACTCTTGAAGCACAACATCCAGGTCTGGATAGTGCCGAGCATATACTTCGGAGCATCATAACACAATGCATTCAAGCAGCTCTGCTCAATCATCCACCATCTCAACATGAAAAACACAAGTTCATGCATCACTACATCACACTCACAAACTTTTTCCATCAGCTATCTCTATTTTATTCTGAATCATAACTGCAACCTGGTTTGGAGAGACTGAGGATCATGATCAGTTCTCCTATAGTCCTCTTTTATATTATGAGGTGACATACTTCTGGATCATCTCTTTGTTGAAAATTTATCATGTTTAACATTACTGTGGTGTCTTGCTTCTTCACTTCTGTATTTTCTTTGGAGGTCCTCGTTACTGTTTGATCTTCTAATTATACGCATCCGATATGAACCATGAACACAATCTGTGGATTTTCTCCTGTTCCTCTTCCATGGTGGTATTTCATTTTTACATAAAAGTTTATTTTTAGATGGTTCTTCTGCCATTATAATTATTTTTTTAGTATTTATAAAAGTTTCTTGTTGCTTAATTTTTTTCACACTTATAAATCCTGAGTTTTCAGATTCCCTTTTGGTGTCTTTTCCTGCGTAAGCAACTATATTTTTAATAACTGTCTTTATATTTTTTTTTTCTGTACTCAATTTTTGATTTGAGTTTATTAAGCTTTTGTTCATAATTTTTACATATGGCTGAGGACTAACACACTTTTCTTTCCATTTTATGGTTTCTTTCTCTATCTCCTTTACTATTTCATAGCATATATCAGACAATTTTTCTGAAACATTTTCTTCTATATTGGACAGTCCCTTTGTTATATTTTGATTATGTTCATTTTCACGTTTTTCATCTTCTTGAAGATCAGAAGATTTTAATTTTGCTTTATTAGATTCATTTTCATCCATTTGAAACTCTTTTACTGTATTTGATACAATTTCATTCTCAGCTTCTGTATATACTGTTTCTTTATTTTCAATTTTAGAGGTATATTCCACAATCAGAAGTTTTCCTGAAGGTAGACTGACAATTTCAAGATCACTCTTTGTAATTTCAATTTCTTCCTTTTTAACAATCTCAAATTTTGCTTCATCAGTAATAGGATATTCAATTTGTGATTCCTTTAAAATATCTTTGGTTGGGAATTCCAAAGTTTCTTCCTCATCCAATTTTTTAGGTTGAATTATTTCCTTTATCAACTGGTCTAACTTTTCATTCTGATTTTTGAATGCTTCCATACTTTGTTTTCCTATTCTTTGGTTTACTTCTATTGCTTTCTTGTTATATTCTTCTCTTTGTTTATCCCATTTTTGGTTATATTCTTCTCTTTGTTTGATATCTTCTTCTCTTTGTTTATCCCATTTTTGGTTATCTTCTTCTCTTTGTTTATCCCATTTTTGGTTATCTTCTTCTCTTTGTTTATCCCATTTTTGGTTATCTTCTTCTCTTTGTTTATCCCATTTTTGGTTATATTCTTCTCTTTGTTTAATATCTTCTTCTCTTTGTTTAATATCTTCTTCTCTTTGTTTCTTATCTTCTTCTATTCGTTCTTTGATCATATCGAATAGCTGCTTTAACATGGCTTTCTTTTTTGTTTCCTGAGTTTCTACGTTCACCATTTTTCCTTTATTTTCTGACTTAGTAAGCTTCTCTCTCCATCCACACCATGACTTTACTCCATCTTCTTTGAAATGCCTGTTTCATTCTTTATGCCATTCATTTTTGTGTTGTTTCTTTTAAACTTTTATTTTTCCATCCTTCCTGAACAAATTACATCACTACATCATATGCACTGTTCATATCACAGAATCGTGATCTGCTTATGCCTATGAGTAGGCTAGCTAGATCGGACCTCACAGTAGGGTGGCAAATTAACCGGCCTATGAGTATGATAGCCAGATAAGGCCTCACAGTAAGGCGCCAAATGTAACTGGACCCTATAGGTCGGTTAGCCAGGTAAAGCCTCACAGTTGGATGACAATGTAATAGCTGTCTATGGTTAGGCTAGCTGGATAAAGCCTCACAGTTGGATGACAAATGTAACCGGACCCGCATACAACCCTTTTATTACATCAGTTGTAACAATTTTCTGATGAGCATGCTGTAGGAAGGAACTATCAATTGACATTCCTAATGCAGATGTTAATGGCACCTACAACAATATTTCCTGCTCATCAGAGGATGTAGTACAATAGAGACTGGAAACATCTAAACATTTATATGTTTGGTTTTCCAAACAGCGCCATTAGAGTTCTGTCTCACTACAACCTGACTGGCCTAGGTCTAGTTATGTCAGACGTAGCTCAGAAGGCATGAGATTCTCATGAACCAGTGCTATAACTGATGAGTGATGCAATAAAACAAAACAAAACTGGACAACTGGATAACCAATTTAATTTTTAGTAACAAAAAAAAAATTTATTAAATAACAATTAATTAGCAATTTCTAACGAAGTTCATTTTATCCACATGATAACACATTTTCATTTTACTTATGAAAGAGTTAGAAGCAGTTCCTTTTTTTATCAATAGTTCATTTACAAATTCATTCATGAGAAGAAGTTTGGGAACAGTCTAATTAAACAATAGTTCATTTTTGAGTTCCTTTATGAGAAGAAGCTTGTAAATATTCTAATTCAACAATGGTTCATTTTGAATTCATTTATGAGAAGAAGCTTGGAAACATTCTAATTCAACAATAGTTCATTTTGAATTCATTTATGAGAAGAAGCTTGGAAATATCCTAATCCAATAATAGTTCATTTTGAATTCATTTATGAGAAGAAGTTTGGAAATATTCTAATTCAACAATAGTTCATTTTGAATTCATTTATGAGAAGAAGCTTGGAAATATTCTAATTCAACAATAGTTCATTTTGAATTCATTTATGAGAAGAAGCTTGGAAATATTCTAATTCAACATTAGTTCATTTTTGAATTCCTTTATGAGAAGAACCTTAGAGGCAGTCAAGCATTTATGGTTTATACAATAATTCATTTTGAATTCATTTATGTGAAGAACCTTAGAAGCAGTCAAGCATTTATGGTTTATACAATAATTCATTTTGAATTCATTTATGTGAAGAAGCTTGGGAGCAATCAAGCATTTATGATTTATACAGCATTTCATTATTCTATGAATTATTATTGATTGGTAAACATTTAAACTCAGCAATTCTTGGCTTGTGGAGCATTTATCATTTAGTAATTAAAGTATTTCTAATTTAGTCAAATATAAAAGTATATTCACACACATAAACTCTGTTTGGCTTGTGGAGCATTTATAATTTAGTCAAATATTAAAGTATATTCATATACATAAATTCTGTTTGGCTTGTGGAGCATTTATCATTTAGTAATTAAAGCATTTCTAATTTAGTCAAATATAAAGGTATATTCATACACATAAGCTCTGTTTGGCTTGTGGAGCATTTATAATTTAGTCAAATATAAAACTATATTCATTTACATAAACTCTGTTTGGCTTATGGAGCATTTATCATTTAGTAATTACATTACCCAGATAGAAGTAATATGCAATTAAAGCATTTCTAATCCATATAGTAAATACGTTCAAATATTTTTATAAATAAATTTATGTATAACTATTTCATAACTTCATTTTATAACGTATGACAAACATGTTCTAATATTTTACAAAATAAATTCTACGTAATTATTTCATAACTTCACTTTATAACACATGATAAAGATGTTTTAATATTTTATAAAACAAATTCTATGTAATTATTTCATAACTTCACCTTATAACGTATAATAAAAATGTCTTAATATTTTATTAAACAAAACGTATGCAACCGTTTCATAAATTCACTTCATAACATATGATAAATATGTTTTAATATTTTATAAAAATAATTTTTATGTAGATATTTCATGATGTCAATTTATAATTTATGGTAAAGATGTCTAAACATTCCTATAACATAATTACCTTCCAGTTTTACAGTCCATTTTACTCTAAAAGAAGGCAGGTTATTTCATTTATGGAAAGTCATGGCACAATGTGGAGAGATTGAAGCCGCTAAATTACCCCATTGTCTTCATAATTCCTCTAGCAAAGTTTTCTTTTTCCATTCTCAGGTTTAGTTAAAGCTATATTTTAATTTGTCAAAAGAATTAAGTAATACACTTTCTTTTTTAAAAAAAAAATTCAATGTGTTCTGCTTCTTTGTGTAAGACGAGAGTTCTTTTCTTTTTAACGACGTGCCTAATTTGAATACTGCCTCAGTTTAACTCAAGTATCTTTTTTCTTTCTTTTTAATGATTGGATAATTAATTTCTTTTTTTTTTATTGAGACAGACAAAAAAAAAAAAAAAATAAGATGACTTAATATTTTATTCAAATCGATCAATCACAAAATTAAAAATATGATTTTTTTTAAACAAATCAAAATTTATTGCGTTCCCAATTAGACTGAATCACGCTAGACGTTTTTTAAATGGGGGGGGGATCTTTTGAATATTTATATGAGGAACAGAATATCTGTTTCAATATATATATATATGTTGGTTGATCATTCAGAATAATTATATTAACAAAAAATATTTTACTTCCTTCTTTATTACAAATAGTTGATTTATTAAAATTGATTTTAGAAGAAAGAGATAAAATAATTGATTTCCATAAATCTAGAATAAGCTGTATTTCATCACATTTGTTTAAACTGTTTAGTATTTTTTAATATTTCAATAGACTCTCTTTTATAGTTCTTAAATCTTTTTTTTTTAAGTCAGCTAGTATTTTAGTATTATCAAAGTCAGATGTATGACAAATTTCTAAAAAATGTGATGTAAAAGCCGATATAATCAACTTTTGATTGAAGGCATTTTTATGCTCTCTAACTCTGACATTAATACATCTATTTGATTGACCTACATAGCTTCTTGGGTACAGTGAACAAGGAATTTTGTAACATACCTTAATATTCTAAAAGTACTCTATCTTTAGATTCATGGAAAAAAAATCACCAATTTTTTTACTGGTGAAAAAGGCCATCTTAATCTTAAAATTAGATAGTCTTTTATGAATCTTATCAATGATTCCTTTAATATAAGATAAAATAATTTTATAACTACTTGAAGAGTTGTCAGTTTTTGCCATCTTTTCTCTTATTATCAATGTTATGTAAAGCCTTATATAATTTTGTTGCTGTAAGCATTAGAGAGTAGCATATTTTTAGTTGGTGCTATTTCTTGAGAAAACTGATCTCTAGCAGACAAACTCTCATCAAAAAATCCTCTTATCAAAAAATTTTATACCACATAAAATATATGAGCAGAATGATGATGAAAATTAAAATTAAGATATCTGTTTACATGGGTGTATTTTCTATAAACAGATATTGCTAAAGAGTCATCAGGTTTTCAAGCAATTAAAACATTGGGAAAAGAAAGTATTTTATTATTTTCAACTTTCATAGTAAACTTAATATTAGAATGTCATCCATTAAAAAAATTTAATTCAAAGTATTAAAACCATGAGCTATATAATTAATGTAACATCCATATATCTTAGCCAAATAAAAGAACTCTTATTAGCTGCATTTAACACTTGATTCTTAAAATTATTTATGAAAAGATCAAAAATTATAGTTGATAGTGAAGAACCCTTAGAAAGTCCTTTTATCTGTTTATATTTTTGAAAATCATAAATAAAAATGCATTATCAAGCAATAATAATAAAATCAGGTAAATTATTATACTGAGCTATAAAGCTTCTTCAACAGGAATACTGATAAACATAAAAGAAACATCAAATGTGACAATAAATCACTTTTGGCTAGCTTTAAGTTTTGAATAATAGAAGTAAAATGAGCTAATTTTTAAAATTCTGGATGGCAGGTTATCTGCCAATGGTTAAAAATTGACACAAAGAATGTGTAAAAGAACCCATAATTCACACAAGTCTAATGGTACCTCAGGTTTTATGAATTTTAAGTAAATCATAAAATCTAGGACATAACAAAAGCCTTTTCTTGAATAAATTTCAATTTTTATATTCTCATCCATGTTTTTTTTCTGAGTATGGCAGATGATCTTTAACCATCTTTTTATAAGTATCATCATTTATTACCATAATCTAAATGATCACATACAATAATAAAATTACATTTATCTCTTCTAAATGTTTTAATTGCTAGAAAAACTGATTACTGTTTATCATTATCTATTTATAGAAAATTCACCTATACAAACAGATATCTCAAATTTAATTCTTATCATCATCTTGCTCATATAATTTCTGCAGCAAAAAAATCTTTTAATGTGGTCATATATTTTGTCTAATAAAGACCATCTTATTCTAAAAACAACACTAACTAAAAATATTATACTCTCTAATGGTTACAGGGTAATGCAGCTGCTTGATGATGCCATTAGTTGCAAAAATAATGAAATGTAACGTTACCAAGCAGATAATTTTTTGCTTTCTGCTCTCCAGCAATTTTTCAAAATATTTTTAAAAAATTTCTGAACAAATATTATTTTACAAATTACATTTTTTAATTACATTATACATTCTAGTGCATAGTGCTGGGGTGTGTGGGGAGAATTTTGATGGTTTTGCCAATTCAAAGAATCTTCCAATGGATGCATTAGTCTGAGCGAACCAAGCTGGCAGTGTATAGCATTGGAATGTGCAGGGGAGGGGCTCCAATGATTTTTCCAATCCAAAGAATTGGCCAATACATGCTCTAGTCTGAGTGAACCAAGATTATGATTTCCAAAACAACAGACAACAACAGCCATTGTATTACTTTCATAGCTGTTCTCCCGCAGATATGCCTTTTTGCATGACTTATGTGAAATGCTTCAATGACCTATCCTTTTGCAATTCTTTTCACCTTCCAAGATTTAGGGAAATGCAGCAATGGACTTACAATTATTAGTATGTAATAGTACATCAGGTAAGGTGTAAGATCCTTAATTTGAATGCACATAAAAACACTTATGGCCTGCTGAATTCCATACACCCTCACATCCTATGGTAACAATCTGTGAAGTGTGTGCTATGAAGGGTGTGCTATTTCCATAGTGACATGAAGCACAGTCTGTAATGGCATTTATGCCTGCTAATGACTAATATGAATAGAACTGTTCTATAGACTGTGAATTGGGCCACATAAATGGCATATTACCAAGTTTACAACTACCCAGTAAAAACATTATATATAAGGCTTTGCATAGTATTGATATTAAGAAGAGAACAGATGACAAATTTTCCAACTCTTCAATTAGTTATAGAGTTGTTATATTTTATATTAAAGTAGTCACTAATAGTCAAAGAAGAATATCTAATTTCAATATTAAGACTATCTTTTTCACTAGCAAAAAAAAATATTTTTTCCATAAACCTAAAAACTGACTACTTTTAGAATATTAAGGTGTTTATGAAATTCCATGTTCATAGTACCCAAAAATCTGTTTGGGTCAATCATATAGACATATTAATGACAGAATTAGGGACATAAAAATGCTTTCAATCAAAAGTTAGTTACATCAGTTTTTACATTATATTTTTTAGAAATTGGCCACACACCTGATTTTGATAATATTAAAATACTAGCTAATTTTCCAAAAATATTAAAAGATCAAAGAATTTAAACAAGTGTTATGAAATACAGCTTATTCCAGCTTTATGGAAATCAATTATTTTATCCCTTTCTTCTAAAATCAAAATGTAAAACAGAAGGAACTAAAAAATTTTTTGTTAAACCACCTATTCTAAATAGTAAACCATCAAACATATTTATGAATGATCGTTTTTTAATTCTCGGTCAATCTCGTATTACTTAAGTCATAATAGTTTGTCATTAAAACTTTAGCTTTAACAAGGATAAATGTTATTTCATTAAAGCTTCAGAAATTAAAACAAATCAATATACGGTATAATCCAAATAAGTCTTCATTTTCATCATATAACCATGAAACTATTCAATATAATATTATCAATATATGCACACAAGTTCAAATCACTCAGGTTTCAGATGACATCATTTTCAGAAGTTATTATAATTATTAATTAAATTTAATCTCTCTTATCTTTAATCTACTGA
Organism: Epiperipatus broadwayi; assembly: GCA_028023455.1. Lineage (NCBI taxonomy): Eukaryota > Metazoa > Onychophora > Udeonychophora > Euonychophora > Peripatidae > Epiperipatus > Epiperipatus broadwayi. The sequence continues at coordinate 65,717 of JAQFVV010001388.1, read as the reverse complement.
AAGATGAAAATGAGAAAATAAGTTAACTAGAAATAGTTTCAAGATTCAGTCATCTGTCATCAGATGTGTTAGGGCTCAAATTGTTTTTTCTTAATATCACCCACTTGCAGCAAAAAGTATGTCATATTTATATATGTATATCTTCATTATTTAAATTAGGGTAAAATATTTAAGCTGCTATTTTTGTTTTGTTTTTTTACGTTTTAGACTGAAAAAATAAATCTGGTCTATTCATATGTAATTTTCTAATGATATTATTTTGCATTTTGTTATGTATGTGTATAATTAAAATACACATACACACAAAATAATAGTAAATGGTGTAAATAGGGATTTAATATTTAAACGTATGTATGTGTATAATTTATCGCATATACATACGTAAGTTGTATATATACGTGAAGATAAAAATACTTCGTTAATTTAAAATAATATTATACTTTAATAGTTGTGTTATGTTCTAAAACAACATGTAAACAAATCCTTTTAGATAGCAAGGGTAATTAACGAAGGAACTTTGCAGATAAACAAGATGATTAATTAAAAAGCAATCGAACTGCAAAGGGTAATCAATCAAAGTAAAACTTAAGCCAAAAGATAAACTGGGAGGGATTGATCCAACCAGGACGGACAAGATCTGACCAATCAAATCCAGAAAATCAGGACTGGAAAAATGAGTAAAAGTGTGCAGATGAACTGGGAAAGGTGCTGAACCTTGCTTATTTAGCACGGTAACCCCAGAGCAGACAGCTGGCCTCCGAACGTCCAAGAGTCAGCATAGGGACTATAAAGTAGGTTGCATAGATCTTCATTATTATTTTTGTATACTTTCGAGTTTGTTAATATAAATAGATTATGATTGTTTTAATGTATTACTGTAAATATGTATATATTAGTGTATTATAATTAAATCTGTTTTCTTATTCCACCGGCATTAGTCTTTGTAATAAAATTATTGTATGCATATATAATCAGTGCAAGGGTTAGCCTACTGCATAGATTGTTCACCAGTGATTATTATAACTGGCGGATATAACATTTGGCACAGTCAAGAGTTCGAACCTAGTAAAGCTAGACTAGTGTCTATTAAAATTGCTGTTATTTGCCATTTACACAAAGCAGAAATTGTTTAAGTACAATATTTGGGTATAATGGATAAATTGAATATGGCCATAGGCAAATTCGACATAAACGAGATGAGCAGTTGGCCATTGTATGTTGAACACATAGAAAAGTATCTTTTTATTAATAGAGTCAAAGACAATAAGTATAAAATAGCCACCGTATTATGTTTCGTGGGTAAAGTGGTTATAGAAATCACAAATCGGCTAGTAGCACCTTTAACCCCTGAGAAATTCTCATACAGTGACTTCAAAGAGCAATTGGGTAATTATTTTAACCCCACTCCTTCATGTCACATTGCTATACTACAGTTCCACCATCATCTGCAAGCTAGAAATGAAACAATTAAGGATTTTGATTGTGCACTGCAAGTGTTAGCTAAATACTGTGTGTATGATTCTTACTTAGACAAAGCTCTCCTTGAACAGTTTCTGACAGGCATAAACAATGACATCTTATGGCAACAGCTACTGTCAGTAATGAATCTCGATTACAAAGAGGCAATCAAATGCAAAGTCTATGAGCTCGTCTTGGAACAGTCCAAAAAATATGCTGAATTCAATAACAGGGGAAATAAGCAGACCGAAATTTACAAAACTTTCAAAACAGTGGAACAGAAATCCACAGAAAATAATGAAAGTAATGGCAGTAATAGTAGAAACCCTGTTATCTGTTTTTGTTGTGGAAAAAAAGGGCATAAAGCCACTGATTGCTATTTTAAACGTGAACAATGCAAATTATGTAATAAGAAAGGGCATAGGCAAAACATGTGTTGGAGAGAACAAAATGAAACACTACACACAAGAAACAGTCCTAACCGTAAATTACAGGGAAAAGAAAAACAGTTTACAATGATTAACAATACAGCAACTAGTCTTAATGAGAAAATAATTATAAAAGTTAAAAATATACGATTGCCCTATAGACATGGAAGTGGACAGTGGGAGCAGTACATCCCTAATTTCACTACGCGATTGGCAGACCGTTACAAAAAATTGTAAGCAAAATCCGAAATAATAAAAACTGACATGAAAGCATTAGATGTAAATGGCAATGCTATTAAAATAAAGGGCATGGTTAAAGCTTCAGTAAATAGAGTAGAGGGTAAAATTGTCAATTTACTGTTATACATAGTACATGCCCCAATAAATCCATTAATCAGCTGTGAAGGGTTTAATAAATTAGGGATTCGATTGACATTCGTACAAAATGTCGAGTTGAAAAAAGAAATGGAAAATAAATGTCCAAATTTATTTAATGGGGAGCCAGGAATTATTAAAACTGAGCTGGTATCATTAGAAATGAACACATCAGCTCTACCCATAATTTGCAAACCTAGAAAGGTACCGTTTGCTCAGAAAGTAAAAGTAGAAAAAGAAATCGATGACCTCATCGAGAAAGGGGTATTGGAACCCACAGAAAAGTCAGATTGGGCCACCCCAGTAGTAATCATAACTAAACCTAATGGTCAGATATGCTTGTGTGGGGATTTCAGGGTAACTGTAAATAAAGCATTAAACAAGAGTGCATACTCTGTACCAAATGCTAGAGAAGTTATCACTTCATTGCAAAAATCTAATTTCTTTGTGAAGTTAGACCTTAATGCTGCATTCCATCAAATACCAGTTACAGAGGAAGTGTCCAGAATACTGACAATTACTATGCATCTTGGGCTATACAAATGTAAAAGACTACCATTCGGAATAACATCGGCCCCTAACATATTTCAGTCGAAAATCAAAACTCTCCTCAATGGATTAAATGGCATCATACCATATTTTGATGACATCCTCGTAACAGCAACCATAGACAAAGAACTTAGAAACTGAGTAGATAAGATATGTGAATGGCTAAATGAGTTTGGTGCAAAGCTGAATACTGAAAAACACATTTGGAAAACTAAGGAAATTAAATTCCTGGGCCACATTATATCGAGAAGCGGCACATCCCCTTCCCCTGAAAAGGCTAAATCAGTAGCAGAAGCACCAAGATCCACAAACATAAAGCAACTACAAGCTTTCCTAGACTTGGTGAATTTTTTTGAAACTTTTTTAAAAGGAAAAACCACCATGTGACCACTCCTTTATATAATCTACTGAGGAAAAACCAGAAATGGAAATGGGACAAGCAAGAAGAAATGGCATTTATTCGCACTAAAGCGCTGCTTACTTCAGAGAAATTATTAGTACATTATAACAGTGATTTGGAAATTATGTTAACCACCGATGCATCTGAATTTGGGGTCAGGGCAGTACTAAGTCGCCCAGCCCAGTTGGAAGAATGATTTATATCATATGCTTCATGCACATTGTCCAAGGCAAAAAAAAACTATAGCCAATTGGACAAGGAAGCGGTGGCAATTTTGTACAGAGTGAAAAAATTCCACCAATATCTATATGGGAGGAAATTTACTATTATAACCGATCACAAACCACTGCTGGAAATATTCAGAAATAAACATAGACTTGATCATTTAAGCCCCTGAATGTTACTTTGGCTTAACATTCTTGCTGGCTATGATTACAGTCTGCAATACAAAAAAAAAAAATTGGGCACGCAGATGCATTATCACACATGCCCAATCTTGATGAAGCAGCAGTATTAGAAAGATAAATAAATTATATAGATGTACTTCAAAAGCAAAACCTAAATAGTAAAGTTGTAGCTCGATGGACAGAAGATGATGGCTATCAGTGGATAATAAATAAGATAAGAGGAGGATGGCCAAACAAACGTCTAAGCTTTCTCCACAAACAATTGAACAGCCATCCGTATGTAAAGGATGCATTTTGAGGAGTGACCAAATGCTGATACTTATGGTGAGGAGACAACAAATATTAAACTTACTTCATGAGGGACATCCGGGCATTGTGAGGGCAAAAGCTCTAGCTCGTAGCATCATATGGTGGCAAAACATCAATGTAGATATAGAAAGATATAAAAAGAAATGTAAGAACTGCCAACAGTGCACTAAAGCACCCCCATCAACTTTTGAAACATAGCCAAAAGCAGACAATCCATGGCAATGAATTCATATAGACCACTGCGGTCCATTCGAAGGCCATTTATTTCTAGTTGTAGTCGACTCATATTCAGGGTGGGCTGAGTATAAAATAGTGAAAAATACCAGCACAGAAGTAACAGTTAGCACTTTGTATGAGATTTTTGCTCATCACGGATTCCCAGAAACTTTAGTCTCAGATAAATGGAACAAGTTTCACATTGGAAAAGTTCACAGAGGCAATGCAAGATTGGGGAATAAAACATGTACTCACCCCTCCATACCACCCCCAATCAAATGGACTGGCTGAAAGAGCAGTGCAAAGCCTCAAGTCAGCTATACAAAAAAATGGGTGAAATGAAAATCGACAAAGCTGTATTGACTGCTCTTCTCCACCGGCATTCTACCCCAGTGTATATTTAACCAGAAAACTGCAAATAAAACTAGCAAAAATAGTGCCAACAAAACAACAAGACAAACAACAGAGTTGTTCATATAAATTCCAGCCACAAGAGGGTGGGTAAAGAACACACTAAAAAATCGATGGTTTCCAGGGGAAGTTATTCGCCATCTGTTAAAACAAGTTGTGACAGTTCACACAGGCAATGGTAAGATATTAAAAAAACATGTGAACCAGTTACGGAAAAATGAAAGTGACGACTGGATTCCAAATCTCAGCATAACAGAAACCGATGAGACTCTAAAAAATGATAATAAACCGGAAATTTGCACCAGTGAAGAAACTGATTTTCAATTAAACATTTTGCCTACAGAGAAGTCACCACTACAAATGGAAAATAATTCACGGCAATAACTAAAAAGGAAATAAACCCACCCAAATATTTAAATGATTATATTTTAAGTTCAAAGACTAACAAATAAACTTCGAATTTGGGGGAAGTATTGTTATGTATGTGTATAATTAAAATACACATTCACACAAAATAATAATAGTAAATGGTGTAAATAGGGATTTAATATTTAAATGTATGTATGTGTATAATTTATTGCATATACATACGTAAGTTATATATATACGTTAAGATAAAAATACTTCGTTAATTTAAAATAATATTATACTTTAATAGTTGTGTTATGTTCTAAAACAACATGTAAACAAATCTTTTTAGATAGCAAGGGTAATTAACGAAGGAATTTTGCAAATAAACAAGATGATTAATTAAAAAGCAATCAAACTGCAAAGGGTAATCAATCAAAGTAAAACTTAAGCCAAAGATAAACTGGGAGGGATTGATCTGACCAGGATGGACAAGATCTAACCAATCAAATCCAGAAAATCAGGACTGGAAAAATGAGTAAAAGTATAAAGCATTTGGACACTTAAAAACTGGGAGTTCTACTGATGCAGGTGAACTGGGAAAGGTGCTGAACATCGCTTATTTAGCATGGTAGCCCCAGAGCAGACAGCTGGCCTCCGAACATCCAAGAGTCAGCATAGGAACTATAAAGTAGGTCACATAGATCTTCATTATTATTTTTGTATACCTTCGGGTTTGTTAATATAAATAGATTATGATTGTTTTAATGTATTACTGTAAATATGTATATATTAGTGTATTATAATTAAATCTGTTTTCTTATTCCACTGGCGTTAGTCTGTGTGATAAAATTGTTGTATGCATTTATAGTCAGTGCAAGGGTTAGCTTACTGCATAGATTGTTCGCCAGTGATTATTATAACTGGCGATATAACACATTTGATGAATTAAAATTAAGAATTTATGAAGGTACTGAGATGGAAAATAAACTTAAGAATTAATTAAGATCAAAATGAATGTTCAATAGATTTTTATTATGTCAAATGATATAGAATTACATTAAAGCTTAAACCTCAGATTATAGTCATGATGCCTTTTAAGATAATTTTAAAAATTGAATAATTATGTTTATTTAGCTTGTAGAGAATAGAAGAGACAAACATGGTAAAAATGAATATAATTAGAATTATGTATCAAATATTGTGTGGTGCATACATGAACTCAGGATCATGTAAAAAATATATATACAACACCAAATTGCTTTTGTGCATATGACTTTTATATATTCACACATTAAATGCCATTAACTCTGATGTTAACCTTCTTTCATGTTAACCAAAAGACTGTTTGATATAAATTTTTAATATATGAATTTTTTCTACAGTACAGGCTTTTTCATACATGCACTCTAATATGTAATATATAGGGGATTTAACTCAGACTTTCACTTCACCCTCAACTATCCATGCTGTCTCATACTGCTGACATCCTTAATCACACACATGTCAAAAAGATAAATAATCACCAGTATACATATTTTGTGCTAAACCAGCATTTTTAATGAAGTCACTTTTATATTAAGCATTATTTTGTATTAAGCAGTTTTATGTTAATAAGGTTCCAGTTTTATGTATATATATATATATATATATATATATATAAAATATATCGGAAGATGAGAATAACCATATATATATATATATATATATATATGGTTATTCTCAGTCTAAGAAAATAATAAGATCAATCTTAACTATTCTCTTTCCCTATCTCCAACATAGACAAAGAAAAAATGAAAAAGACCATAATCTTCAAGCTAACAATTAGTTAAGTGAATTGCTATTTTATTTTTTACTTTACTCTTTAACTATGACTATCTAGATATTTATTTACTAAACAATATATGGATGATTAGCTAAATTGTCTATGGGCTAGCTCTCATAAAAAGACCTTAACTATTGGAAGTTATCATTCCATGTGAAAAGATGAAACAAAAAAATGCACTATCTACTACAGTAGCAGAACTTTTAAAACATGATAGTATTTGAAATTATCACAATATCGAGGAACAACAGTTGATCTTAAAACTAATGAGGAAAACATAGAACTGATGGGAATTAACAGTCGAGGAAATCATTATAAATTGGACAGAGTTGCAATAAAAAAAAGTTAACAAAGACCTTTAGAAGTATGAATATAACAGACAAAACTCTCCATACAGTAGTGCCACCCTGTGCCAACCAGAGTAATCAATGGATGTCAGAAGGCTTGTGCATAAAATCCAAGGCTCCTCACTGATGAAGGCCACAAGCCAGAAACTAGTCTGGGGATATTGGATGAGTAGACACTAGATTGGATTTTTTTTCACAAGCCTTCTAGCATCTGTTGATTACTCTGATTGGCACAGGATGGCACTACTGTATGGAGAGTTTTGCCTGTTTAATAACAGTTATGTGCTGGCATAAGAGATGGTGATCATGTGATGTTTAGTGGTTTAAGTATGAATATACCCTTAAAATGAAGATTAGAAGTGTACCAGCTAGAGTATTTTCCAAAAATTATGTAAATGTGAAAATTTTATACTGAAAAAATAAAGTATTATTGCTTTTCAATTGTGGTGTTGGTGTAGATCTTTGGAAATTTTATAGACAGCAATAAAAAAATAGGTGCTGAATAAAATAACCACATAGTCTTTGCTCAAAATCATGTGACATTCAACCACCATATGTGACAGATTGATATCAAATCCAAAAATCTTTAGCTCACAAATCTGCCAATCTCTTATTATTGGCTAAAATTACATAGAGCTAGTAAATACTTGTTCAGATATGGTTGACATTGTTTTATTTGAGTCATATTATAACAATCTAATTTACTATTAGAAATATGTAATGATTGAAAAAATAATGGTTTAAAAAAAAAGAATGATTAGCACTGGTGGATAGATTTCATTATTCTCTGAGCTGCTTAAAAAACTAAATTGATAATAGATTATTTTGTAGAAATATTATTTTAATATTGGCATATAATGATAATGTTTAATATTATAAACTGGAAATTAGAGTGATAAACACTAATATTCATATGAAAGCTAACTTATATAAGTTCCTCTCTATATTGACATTAGAACCAACTATATAAATAAATAGACTTGAAAAAAAAAACTGATGTTACTCAGAATAGTTCACTTTGATTTGATATTTGTATAATTGGTTCAAAGTGGGAGATATAGGATCTCTATTACCTAAATCAATAGTTTCATTACTTTGTCCATGTATATTTTTTGTTTACATTTCCTAGGCCCTTCATAATGAGTATTCTGACAAATTGTCAAATAAGAAGTAAAATATGACTTTTATTCATCAAAATCATAATATGGACTCTCAAATAAATGAGTGTGATAATAAAAAATTCATTAGAATTGAAAACGGATTTCATTTGGTTATTAAGAGTAGTGATGGTTGTTGAAAATATTATGAACCATATATATCAATTATAATAATACAAACAAATTGAAGATTTTTACTGTAGTTTGTGTGTGCTCCTTGTGTTCAATATCAGTACTTCGTAAATAACACAGATATAAAATAAGCTTTTGATACATTTTTATTCTAATTTTGCAAGTTACTCTTTATAATTTAAAAAACACATACATTTAATACTATAGTATAAAATAAAAAACAATGAAAGCTAATACTAATATTTATCATTTTATAGTTTCAGCACATCAACTGTCACTGCTGAATATAATCATCACATAAGGATACATACTATTTCCTAATATATATTTCATTTTAATACTAATCATGTGCATATTATGAAAAAGTAAAAGAAAATAATTTATACTGAATACAATAAGAATAAAACAAAAATTAGTTATTCATCATGAAACTGAATCTTTATCATGAATATTAATAAATTAAACTATAAATTAAGATTTGCTAATGATTCTTACTAGATTTATTCTATAATATTGCTATCAAAAGTTGAAAAATCAGCATTATACAAATATAATAAAAAGTATAAAATATATTTTATAGTATAACAAACTAATATGCAACTATGATGATATGATAAGTCATTATAGTAATTATCATTAAATTGCATACATTATATTGAGAAACAAGCAACTATTCACTATAGCAATTTTTGTATAAAATGCCATTTTTTTAATGGCAGCCATATTGTAAGACTATTGAAGACATAGGATATTGATGTTGTTGAAGCAATATTATCTTCATAAAATAAAATGGCAAGATTTATCTTTAAAAAAGGATTACAACTATTACTCTTAATGTGATTAAAAACTATTTTTAATAATATACAGTAAGTAATAACCAATACTGCATTATTAGCTGGAATATTCATAGGCCAACTACCTGAAAGAAAAATCTTAATCCTAATTAGAATTTTTTAAAAAATTGAAGTTTATTTGGTCCAGATTAAAATCTAGAAACTCACATACAAATCCATATACAGTAAAATAACATAATGATATTGATTTAAAAAATACATATTTCTGCAATAAAAGTAAAAGAAGGAATTACAATATTACTAAAAAGAGAGATGATATCATAATATGTGTGGAAAAGTTCTACAAAGAATTATACAATAATAAGGAACAAGAAAACAACTTATCGCTTATAATTACTACATCTTATGAATTTCCCAGCATTATAAATGAAGAAATGATCCATACAATTAAAATCTATGAAAAAGGAAAAAGCTCCAGAACATAATGAAATTATAATCGATATTTAAAAGAAAGAGGCAAAGAAATAGAAAAAATTGTTGGTGAAGTTATATACCAAATATCTGAATGATAAAGATGTACCAGATGATTGAAAAAACACAGATAAAATCTTGCCATTTAAGAAAGGAGATAAAGAGAATATTAGAAAATACAGATCTATCCATCTTGAATTAGTCCTACATATAATCTTTACCAAGTCAACAACATCTTATCTATAGTAAACTTTGGATTCTAACCAATTAAAAGAGTTAACTAGGTTTAAAAGTAGTTTTAACATGGTGTGTATCACATTCGAGTATTGAAAGAAATTATAGAAAGAATTAATAAATATGAGTTGCCATTAGATTCTGGATTTATTGATTGTGAAAATGCATTGAATACTATAAGTATTTCTTCAGTGATCAAAGCAGGCAGATGGTGATCATGTGACATTTAGTGATCAAAGCATTGAATCATTAAAATATAAAGCCTGGATATTCTCATATTCTGAAAAATATTTATCAAGCTGCAACAGCAATGATTAGATTAGATAGTGTTACTAAACAGATTAACATTGAGAAAGATATGTGATAAAGCAATTTTACATGAAGTATTTTGTAGATTAAAATGAGAAGCCATGGGAGTAAAATTGAATGGAGATTATTTAAATCATCTAGATTTACAAAATGTGGATGAAGTTGTTTTTGCAAATAATGCTTCAGAGCTTCAGGAAATGTTGCAAAAGTTATTAGATGAAAGTAGAACTAGTGATAAATGCTAAAAATATTAATTTAATGTTCAATGAATTTTCTCAGAAGAAAAGATTAAGATTAGTAATTAGATAAAATTTAAATTACAAGTATCTTAGTCCGATTACTAATTCAGATGGGAACATAATGAATGAAATTAATTATAGAATTAAACTTAGATGATATAATTTTTGGTAAGAATAACTTAATAGTAAAAGAAAATATGTTGTGTGTTTGAAAACAAAGTTTTATACATGTATTTTACCAATTCTCACTCATGGATCTCAGACTTGATCTCTTATCAGAAAAGCAGTTCACACCTCAATGAAATATGGAAAGATGCATGATAAGAGTGAAATAAATGAAAATGAAATACATGAGTGAGACAGCAAAAAGATATTAATGATATTATTGAAAGAATTAAGAGACTAAAATGGAGCTGGACTGCTCAAAAAAAAATATAAATAATTCGACAGTTGATGTCTTAAACCAGATCCCAAGATATTATAAAAGACCTAGAGAGAGACCATGTGAGAGATGAATTAATAAAATAAGGACATTTGTTGGTATGATGGAGTGAAGTGAGACCAGAAATCGAAGAAATTGGTTTAAACTTGAAGACCTTCAGTCAACAGTGGATAGATAATAGTTAAAAATGATGATGATGACAGTATATGCAATAGTGTTTTATACATATACAAACACATTTAAAAAAATTTCTTTTTATCTCATACATAAATGAACAGTCATTCGACAATAATTCCTTTTTCATTTCTTCAGTGTCAAGATTTTTGTAAAGACTGCCCTTAATGCATTTTAATAAATGCGGAGGAAGAATTCTTCCTTTCTACTCTTTGAAATGTTCCTGTTACAGATAAATTTGTAAAAAGCTACAAAAATTAACTTAAATCATAATGAATATTTTAACTTGGTACAATAGTTTAATCAACTATGATGCAAAATAGATTCCTTTAAAAGTTTAGCTAACTGATAAAGCATCGAATAGTATTTATTTTTTCCACAAGTAAAAATATTTAAATTGTCTACTGTCAGAATGTAAATTTTAATGAATCTAATGCAAGATTACAAATTTTCTACTAAACTTAAAGAGTGTATGATAGTGCATGCATGGTAAAATCTAAAAAGAAAAAAATAAATCAATAAGGCGTGTTTTACATATCCACATATAAAATAATACAGATGTCTAATATTTTTAAGAAAACAAAAATGGAAAAAAAGATGGCTGAAAGATTCTTCCCTTTCTTTTGTGCATCACTATGTAGGAACAAAGTAATTTTTCTATTTTATTTCTGTATTTTGATTTACTTTCTAAAAACCCATAGCAACTTCCCTCTTTTTAATTTGTATTTTTCTTTTTTGCAGTTTCAGTACATACTTTATAATTAATTTGTCTCTAAATGCATGCTCAAATTTGTTCTTTGTTTTCACGTTTATCTTATTTATTTATTTATTTTTAATGCTTATGTATTGCTAATATTATTTTTTCAATTTACCCTTTTTTATTCTTCTCCAAATTCACATTTTTCAAGCCTACGAGGGTTTTTTTTTTTTAATTTGTCCATGTTTCTGTTCCATTGCCTGCATAATACAATCAGATATTTAATAAATTTTTAGTTATATCTAATTTCAATAAGTTCTAATCTTTTTTATAGAACATTTATTCAATGCTATTCTAATTTTTAATTTTTTATTATTATTTCCAATAACAGTTAACTAACTTTCCAAACATTTAAAAGCATTAATCTTTTCTATAACTTTCTGCTGATGTCTATTCATAATCTTTTTTCTCAATATTTATTGTCATTTCGTTAGCTTTATTTGTATTTCTTTTCATGTCAATGATAGTCAATTCTATATAACTTTTTGTTAAATTGACCTTTGGTTATTTGCAAGCAATGTCATATCAACAGCAATGATATTTCCTATTCCTGATGCTAATTTCACTCTTATCAAAGCAACCCTCATTTAACAATAAATATACATTTAATAAAGCAAGCTAATATACTTATACAAATATGATACTCAGTGATGTTTATGGTTATATGCAAATGGTCAATACCTTTAAATATTACCCAAAGGGATGGTATATACTAATCAAGGTTTTTTATTAAGATTATTCTAAGAATTGTACTATTTAAATTAATAAAAAGGGGGGATATTATATGTTTATCTGATAATGTGTACAATAGATGAAAAGATATCAACTAAAAGTTGAGTAGAAAAAGTACAGATTTTTGATATATTAAGAAGTATATTTTTAAAGACCAAATTATATAGTATTTTGTTGAGTGCTGTTATCAGACTACTGATGGCCTCCACAAGTAGCAGTTAGTAAAATAATCTTCAGATATGAAGGCTAACAGTGAATAAGAAATAAACAGGCTTGACCAAGATTATCACCTATAGCCTTATAGAATAAAATATCAGTTCATCAGAGGCTCGGCAAACAATCTTTTTCATGTTCCTTTTTTTCTTCTTTCAGTTACTCAAGTTACTGAGAGCCCCAGTCTCATGATCTTCTCATGCCATTGGGCATTTCCTTATGCTAACTGGGCCAAGGGGATAGTGTGCTTGAGTAACAATATTTCCATCCTTTAATTACACAGTCATAATTCCTGAGTCCAATTTTTTTTTTTTTAGTCAAACCCTCAAGAATTAAAAAAGCAATGACAGTGACTGGCATAGAAGATTGGCAGTCCTTAGTTGTGATCTTTGATTGAGGCAATACAATCAATAAAGGGTCAGTTTGGAACTGGATTTGAGTGAAACCACAGTTTCATCTGGAAGATATTGTATGTTTAGGCAACTCTATTTAGAGATTCCCTGCCTACCATTGAAATAGTAGGGCCTAGAAGATGTTTTCTAAAAAGAACTTCTCTTACATAATATGGCTAGGTTCTCATATCTAAAGTCAAAAAACTTGATAATACATTTGAAAAGAAAAAAGAAGAAGAAGAAGTTCTCATATCTAGTGGATTACTCATTACAGTAATAGGAATAATAACAATAATAATAATAATATCAGTAGTAGTGGTAAATCAAGAGGCAGCAATAGTACTAGAAATATTATAAACCTGTTTCTTTTCCAAATATAAGTGCATGGAATTTGTGAACATTACTGGATATAAACTCTTCAAGACCAGAATGGAGAGTTGCATTTGTGGCTAGAGAACTATCAAGATTTAAAATTGATATAACTGCTCTTATTAAAACTCATTTCCAAAAAAAGAAAGTTTGATAAAGCAGGTGGAAGAATACAAGTTTTTTTAGAAAGGGTTATTGTATTTGCTGTAAAGTTTAATAACTTCTATTATTGAAATTCTTTGTTGTATCAATAAAAGATTAATGATTTTAAAACTCACCTTGCTCAATAGTTCTAATGCTCATTTTATTACTATTCCAACCTTAGATTCAGAGAAAATTCAAAAGGAAAGCTTTTATTCCTCATTAGATAACATTATTACAATAATATCATTAAAGAATCAAACTTTTTCCTCTTGGAGATTTTAATGAAACGTGTTGGTACAAATAGTAGACTTTGACTATTGGGATTATAAATTCATATGGTTTGTTATTATTGAATTTATGCATACCATGTGTTTTGACTATCACAAACACTTTACTTAGAAAGGAAAACTACTATAAAAATATGTACATATCCCTAACTAAAAAAAAGATATTTAATTGATTATATTATAGTTAGAAATCAGAATATAAAACCAAGTTTATATTACAGGAGCATTATTGAGCAGACTGCAGATTAGCATACTCTACTGATTAAAATGACTGTTGCATTAAAAAATAAATATTCCAATTATATTCAAAAATATTTGATATTCATTCTTTAAATGAATTGATCATACATACTAAATTTCAATAGATATTAAACATTAAAGTTGCTAATTTGGACTTTCAAGGATGTAATATTACTGAAGCATAAAATTTTCTTAAAAAGGTGTTAGTAATATATATTAAGGCTATAACCTTAAGACTATGTGCCTAAAATGCAACAGTAGGGACTTCTACAAATCTAACACAAGACTGATGACTATGTAAATCTATTTTTAGATTCACTAAAAAAAAGAATCATTACTAGTTTTTTGATAATGATATTATTATTAGTGATTTTGTCAAAAGGAAAAATGTGGCATATCTGTTTGGCAGAATAATAGTTTAAATATGAAACTTCATAATTGAGATTGAAAAACAGAAATTCAAAACTGACAAGAAAGCTTAAAAATGATTAGTGAATTAAAACTGTAAAGAAGGTACAGACATTTACTAATTATGTTTGTTCTAAATCTTTTTTGATGAACACATGGACTTGAGAAATGGTATCATGCACACACACAGATTTAAGAAATGGTATCATAATCCTATTAAATCCAGCAATGTTACACTCTTATATTATGACAATGATATTTTAAACAGTTGGAAGAAAAATTTTCATAATGTTTTGAATAATAATACTAGAATTGAGTTTAATAATATATCCACTTTATCTACTCATTTAGATTTAGAAAAAAATATTCAGCTTGGTGCAGTCAAACAGCCCTTTCTGATCTTAAAAATAGAATTGATAAAATATCTGGAAACGTTTTAAAAGATATGTGATATAAGTAGCTTTAAAAACATTAGAATTTTTTAGAAATATATAAATGAGCTGCTTGATCTTAAAGATGCTTCTATTGTTCCAATTGTTAAAAATGAAAGGAATAGACAAGATTGCAGTAATTTTATTAAGGAATATTATTATTATACACTACAACAAAGGTACTTTCAAGAAATTTGTAAAATGAGCTGCTTTTAGTCATAGATAACCAATAAAATATCACCTGACTACATCACATGACCATCCTTACATATTGTTATTATAGCAGCACAATTTTTCACTACCTTTATGTCATTTACGGCAAACTTTTGTAAGTAATAATAGATGGCAGTACAAAAGCTTATAGTAAATTGACATAGAGAAGGTGAAAAATTATTCTGCTATAACAGTAATATGTAAACTAAAGTTATGTAATGGAATCAAATGATATTTATTGTTTTATATCAAGTCCTGACTAACAAGGTAGATATTGTTATAGAAACTGAATTGTTTTCAGATTTATATGACTATGTAGGCAAGTTGGTTTAAACTGAAAATATTTGTTGTTTTAGTCTGGGCTGATAGTTTGATAGCATAACAGAGAGGTAAAAGATAGATACTGGAGTGAAAATGCATTAGATCCTAAAGATTCAGGTACACTGTTTCAGGATCCAAAGCGCCTCACTGATGAAAGTCATAAACTTGAAACTAGTCTGGGGATATTGAATAGGATAGCAAGAGAATAGGGATTTAAAAAGCACTATCATTTTGGCATCTATCATTACTTACAAAAACTTACAGTAAGTGATATAGAGTTAGTCATAGATAAATGGTTACTAGGGTCTCAGTGTGATTATAGAGAATCAATAAGCACCATAGACATATTTTTGTTGCTAGGCAATTGCAAAAATAATGTTGGAAACAAAGGAGTTATTTATGTACTGCTTTTATTGATTTTACGTAAAGCTTTTGATTCAGTTAATAAGACAAGTCTATGGGATTATTTGAAATGTATTGATCAATCAAAATCAATTCATATTAAATAGTTTCTGCATGATAACGTGAAAAGATTATTACTATAGATAAAAAAAAATCTGAGGCATTTGAAATAAAAACTGATGTTAAGCAAGGATGAGTAATTGCTCAAATATTGTTTTAAATTTTTATGACAGTAGACTTTGGAATTGTTTATAGGCAATATTAAACAGAGATCAAGATACTGTATAGGTTTGTTGGTGGAATTTTTAATTTGAATCAGTTAAAGTAAAAATAAGAACTTCTTGGATTTTGAATTTACATTATACAGATGATTGTGTTATTTTTGTCAATTCAAAAGGCAATTTATAGAATGTACTTAATGTTTTGAATACAATATAGACTTTGGTTTACTAATTAATGTTCAAAAAATTCAAATTTTTATCTGCCAGTTATTGAAAAAAAAATTCAACAATTTTTAGCTTGGATGTCTATGAGATTGAAAATGCAATCCAATTTGAATACGTTGTAGTTTTATAAGTAGAAAGAAGGACTTCGATGTTGAGGTACAAAGTAGATTCTACTGCTGTTGCTTTTAACAAGTTAAAAAATGAAATCTTTCATCATAGAAAAAAAACTGCTGCAATAAAGTCATCTGTTTATAGAACTGTTTATTTTACCTAATTTATTGCATGGAAGTGAAACTTGGACACTTATTGGTGGAATATAAAGACATTGCAAAAGTTTCATTTAAGAATTCACCATAAATTTTTTTTTAAAATGTATCATGAAAAGATCATAATGTCAATCAATATATTTTTTACTTTACAGGATTTTATGCTACAATGTCCACTATTGTAAGATCACATTCATTTTGAATTGATGTGTAAAATTAATAAACAATGCCAAGACTTCCTAAAAGTGAATACTATAAAGAACTTGCACATGGATTTCATCAGTTAAATAAATCCTATCTACATTATAGGGATTATCTTAAGACCTTCTAAAGAAGAGCATATGCCAATTGTTTCCATTGGGAAAATATTGATGAGAATAAAGAATTGCTATTGCAGACAGTAATGCAATATTTCAGAATGAAAAGTTTTCTACTGAAGAAATTAAAAGATAGCATCACAGAATATCAAGTAATCAGAAAAATGTGACCATATTTGTGATTCAAAATTGGTTCATATAGTTATCAATAAAACTCATTTCTAGAAGTTTTTCTCTTTCTCTCTTCTTTCTTTTTTTGTCTTCTTGGGGTTAAAATGGGCATACTTGTTTATAAGTGGCTGTTTATTATAATTAAGTGATAATATTTGATCATCATAAGTAACAGCATCCACTGCTTGCTGCCCACTTAGCATAATTTGTTCTAGAATTTTAATTTTAGAGCTATATCATAAACTGAATGATAAATAATGATAAAAATTTTAGAAAAAAATCAATGGTAAAAAGAGAGAGGAAAACTGATGCATTTACCATCTTTAGATGATAATGTAGAATTTCTTAAAAACTGTCATTTGTACAAATGATGGATTATTGATATTGATAAAAGAGCTCTTAAAACTTTTAATCAGTTTCTTTTTGATTCCACTTTTAATGGTAAAAGACAACATTGACCTTTGCACCTGTTGGTTTGTTGATGTCCTTTACTAGAGATGAAAGTTTTCTTCACATTATAAAGACAATATTCTCTACTGAATCTTAACTTTGTGGAATGCTTCTCTTTTTTCCAATCCAAAATTGTTCATTGGTGATTTATCAAACCATTATTTAAAAGCTATCTATAATGATTATGGACCCTTTAAAAAGCATCAAATTCTAATTGAATTTGCATCTGAGAGTGCATTTGGCAATAGGCTTTTGTAAATTTTAATATCCACAGAATCTTTTTCTCATTTAAAATTGTTTAATCATTACAATTCACTTTCAATTTTTATTTGTTTTCCCTACATTATTTAAACATCTTTCTAAATATTTAAAGCATAAATCTATTCAAAGCCTTATGTGTTCTCGAATGTTTTTAAATCTGCAGCAAATATTAGCAATTCTATATTTGCATTAACCAATTATATAAGTACTGAGAAAAACAACAGATACCCAGTAGTACTATACAATAACGTTTGCTATGAAAAAGTTTAAAACCAGTCTGATTATTATATCATGTGGTGTCATTCCATTCATTCAAAATGACTCTTTATATTTTTGTGTACTTTTCCATGGGTTTTAATAATATAAATAAAAAAGTAAACTACTACTGCTTTTGTCTTCATGCTATTATGCCTATTAAAGCAACTTTTACATGGGAATGATTAACTATTTTGGGTTTTACCAACATCTTTCTCTATTTATTCTAAAGGTAATTCTGCTTCTCTCTATTTACTATCTCTTTTAATATGACTTAATATTGACCTGCCAGTAACAAGTTATTAAAGCATGGAAATTCTACTGTTTGGGAATGTAATTATTCAAACAACACTGAAAGAATTTCATTTACTTGCTCAAAAAATAAACATCTGAAAAGAGTATTATGAATTTATTATTATTTAAATTGTTCTATCTGTTTTGGATATTTATACTGTTACTATTATATTTCACAAATTATAAATACAAAAAGTGAACATGTAAATATAGAGTACATACCTGAGACAGTGTATTTTTCTGTTTAATGACAGTTTGATATCTAGAAGGATTTTGAATATTTTCAGCAATTTTAAAGTGACTTCCACTTGGATTTGATGAATAAGCAGGATTTGAACTCATCAATGAAGACTTCATTATGAATTCTGACGGTTTTAAAAGATCAATTTCTAACTTAGCTGCATTGATCAAATACTGAAATACATTTTCTATATCTAATGAGGGTTTTAAACTCTTTTCATGAGTAACATTTTCAAAGAATGTAGAAGCCCATGAATCATTCATTTCTTTACTTGTAATTGGAGACATCTTGGATTTCTAAACACATATATATTTATATATTAAAAATAAGATCTTATTTGCATTAAACTATGTATTATTTTTTTGTTTAAATATCTAGTGTTTCTATGGAATAACATTCATACATATCAAGGCTAGGATTTTAATGAAGAACTGTTATATCTCAAGTAATAACAAGATTGTGAGTGTACCTGAATTAAAGAATGATTATTCATATATATTTTAGATGGTTGTCTATTCAGAATAGATGGATTAAGAATTTTTTACTTCCTTCTGTTTTGCAATTAGTTGATTTATTAAAATTAATTTTAGAAGAGAGATAAAATAATTGGTTTCCAAAAGACTGGACTATGCTGTATTTCATCACATTTGATTAAACTTTTTGATCTTTTAAATATATCAATAGATTCTCTCATATTTCTTAAATTATATTTTCCCAAATTAGTTTAATATTTTAGTATTATCAAAGACAGGTTTGTGACATATTTCCAAAAAAGTGCAATATGAATTCCAGCCTTATGGAAATCAATTATTTTATTTCCTTCTAAAAATCAATTTTAATAAATCAATTGCTTATAAAATTGAAGAAAGTAAAAAAAATGTTAGAAATTACAAATTGGCCACACAAATCATTTTATGATGATTTATTTATAAAATATAAAGACTTTCAGAATGAATTAAATTTAAATAACTGGGTTAATATTAAATATAAGGATTTTCAAAAACTAATAAGCAGTGTTTGGTACTCTTGAGAAGAAGTATCAATGGTTAAGATTTTTAAAAACTTTTACAAAATGCATGTTCCACAGACTTACATAAAATTCATTTTTAAGTTATTAAATAATGGCTTCCTACCACTAATCACACGTTCAAACCCTCCAACCCTAGAATAGTTTGCATTGAGAAAAATGACTGTAAACAGAAAATCAAAGAAGCATATTTTATCACTAGCAACAATAACTCCATTAACAGACATAACACTTGCTTTGATATTTCTAAGCATTGGACAAATTAAATAATTTACGTATAATTTACATATTACCATCCACACTACTTCACATTATTTATTATTGTAACTATGAATATGAGGCAACATGCCTCAAAAGCACTCAGCTTTCATTTGTTTATTTATTGATTTATAAGAGTATCTTATATAGCTTCTCCTGCCAGTGCCTCAACACGCTTGTAATTTTATTAAATTGTATATTAAATGTGACATTAGAACTCATATATATTTTTTATAAGACAAAATACTATTATTGGGGGGAGGGGGTTGTAAAGTATTTAAATTTTTCAATTCAAAAGATTTTTTACATTCCACACATAAATTTAAAAAGAGAAATAATAAATAATATTAAAATTTTTCAGTTACATAATGCAATGGTTTTGTTGAATATTCTAAAAACAACTTGGTAAATAAGGCATGACATGTTTTTTGATGATAAAAATAAAATTGGCTAGGAAAACTTGATAATGTTTGGAATATTTTGTCAATTGCATCATGTACTTTCCAGAAAATATGATAGAAGAAATCTGATCGAGTTCCAACCCTCTTTATGTGAGATATGGAAACAACAAATTGGAAAATTAAGATAAGTGTGATTTAATCAAAGAAGGAAATTTATTTTTAAAATGTATAAAACAATATTATTTTATTTTAAACTTATATATAAGTAATAAATAAGTAATATGTACATATATGTAAAAATAATGTTTCATTTATTAATTCTTAATTTTCTTTAACCTAAGAACTAAATTATTTTCACAGTCTAATTATAGAAAATACAAATGTAATAAACTCAATGCAAAATCTAAAATTTCATCTTATGAACATATTTTTAAAAAATCTCTGCCAAATTGTATTCTATTCTACTTCTTTTACTGTTTTAAAATTAATTAAGCATGTTTTTTTTAAAGAAAAATCTAAACAATAAAATCTAAGATTCTTTATCAAGAAATATTTCTCTTTTGGGACTTTAAATTTTCAATTTCTTCTAGAAAACTTTTGATATGTTTTTCATTAAGACATATCTGTTAATAACTCTGTTGGAGTGACTGACATTTTATCAGTTCAGAAATCAAGAAATTGAATTTGTGTCTTTTTCTCTAGTGAGAGATTTTACAAATCTTTTTTTTTTCAACCTTTAAAATTTATGTATTTTTTTAATCTAATATTTTAATTCAAAAAAAAAGTCTGAAAATGTCAGGATAATTGAAAAAGCAGGAAATTCAAGGTATGGAAAGCTCCACAATGGCGAGCATTAATTGTATCCTTGACAGTCTCAAAGTTTGCACTATTAATTCAAGAAAATATTAGGAATGACTAAAAACTAGATTTTGTTGGACAGTTTATGATTATTTTTGCATAATAATTGAATCATAATTATTAGGAATCAAGAATCTATATTATTATATATTTCTTTTCTACAGTAGTGTTTCATTTTTAAATATAAAAAATTATATTTTTCTGAGAAACATTGCTATGGAAATTAGGTGACATAAATGGCAATGCCTGAAAATTGTCACTAAGATAGTATATTAGAAAATATAGCAATATCATAAAAATTACTAAAAAATTAAACTTTTAAAGCATAAGTTGATAGATTTACTAGAGATTAATAATTATTTGATAACATTTCAAAAACAAACATTGAACAAAGAAGATTTTATTCATTTTGCTCCTAGCAGTTGAATAACAAATAGTGTTTTGTTTTGATTAAAATCTAATTTTTTTAATAATTCCCAAAATCAAATGTGATTTTTTAAAATTTATTTAATTTCTATTTATTATATTTCTGATAAATAATAATGATTTAATATTAAAATATAAGTTGAATGCTTATAGCAAGTAAGCACAAAGATAACTGTCATCTTTCAGGAGGTATAGACGTCTTAACAGTAACCACAACAGATTTATAACTTGTAAATAAAATAAGTTGAAAAATAAAGTATAAAATTTAAAAAATGGGAAAGCTTAAAACCAAAATGATTTATTTATTATAAACAAATGAGTATATAATGAATGTGTATGTGTGGAAAGATAACATATACAAATCACATTAAAAGAACATTATGATATAAAACATAATAAAAAATCACATAATTCATGTATAATATTTAATAATAATTTTATAGATTTAAAGTATAGAATATTATAACAATCTTTCATGAGTTGTGTATATGAGTATATTGAGAAAGAGTTTGAAATAAAACTTTTTATTGATTATTCTATTTTACTTTATTTTTTAGTAAATTGAAAAAGAATGATATTTTAATTCTTTTTGAACAAATACATCAACAAAAATCAGAAAAGATTTGATTTATACGTGTATAAAATGTTATTTATTAAGAAATAATCATTTTTAATTATTTCATTTAAAATTTTTGATACATACAGTATATTTTTGATTCTTTAGAAGAACACACTTAAAATATTCATTTGTTGTAGATAAATCATAAAATTATTTTCCAGTATTATAAAGTTGAGTTATATGCATATTATAAGTTTGTCACACACAATTAATGCATGAAATATATATAAATAATATTATAAATGTGTGTAAGGCATCACTATAGTATGCGCTCTATATATGTTCTATTTAAAAATCACATGGAGCCATCAAAGCCATACTGGATATATTAATTAATAAATGAAACATTTTCTGAAAATTATAAATATTTTACAGAAAGATTAATGGAAGTATGTGCTTTTGTTTCCAGGAAAAGGAAAAAAATACTAAAATTGACAGATGATAAAAAGTTGCTTAAGAATTTAAGTAAGCAATAAAAATGAGCTTAATATAATGCAAAACAAATTAACAAAAGTAATCAATCGGGAAAGTGTTGATGAAACAAAGTACCAATAAAACAAAAAGGAGTAAAGTGAACCTTTTTTTATTTTACTGGAGATAAATAGTATGATGAATATAGTAAAAGGCTAGAAAGAGGTCCATATTACTGCTCTGATATATTCCAGCATATGTGATCCAAATGAAACTATAATAGTTCTGGGGATATGATTCTCATAAGACTGCATATTACAAGTCTCTGCAACCTTATGAATAATTTTCCATATAAAAAAAATGAATTCCAAGGCATCCAAACAGAACTTTTAATAGCATATAATATAGCATACATGAATATGGTATATCTCAGATTTCTACTACAATAATGTATAAATAATAAGTTGCATGGTGTAAATCATTCAATCATGAATATAATTAATATGCAAACACATAATATATGAATATCATGTCACATCACACCTCATGCACCATTAAAATATATATGAACTGTATATATTGAGACATTAGTTTCCTAGCATATAAATACAACGAATGTGTAAAGTTGATAGTGTGAATACATCTATATTTCAAACTTAAAGAAAAAGTAGAAATGAAAACACACAAAATCTATGTATATAATTATTTAAAATAATCTGGAACAATTTAAATATTTATTAATTAAGTAGTAATATTTATTAATATTTTTGAAATACCACAAACTATTTAAAATTAAACATAGAAAAAGGTTTCTATTTGATCTAAATACTTTATTTGATTTATTTCTGATTTTGACAAAATTAAAAAATATTTAATGTAACAAAGAAAAAAACAATTTTTGCTTAAAGAAAGATGTTTTTTTGTAAAAAAAGATATAAGTGATTATAAAAGTTAATTAAGGATTGAGAAATAATTATTTAATTAAGAAACTATCTTTATTTTTGATGGATGTAGATTTAAAAAATAGAACAATTGTAATTTAGTTATAATTTTGATTTTCACTAATTAAAAAGAAAAAGACGTACATAATCCTGGGTTTATAAATTTTTGTATATCATATAGTATCTACTATATATAAATATATTTTATAATGGGATAGGGAATTGGATGGAATTGGGGTGATCATCCATGGAGTGAACATGGGGTAATGGAAAATTATCATTAATCCCAGTTCAAAATAACTATAAATTTAATGAACAAGTATAATATTTAAGTTATAATATTAATTAAGATATAGACATATTTCAAGTAAGAGATATTAAAAAATATATAAGTAAGATATGATAGTATATGAAATTTAATGAAAGATATTAAAGTAATGTTTAATATCTCAAAATATATAAAAAAAATTATATATTAAAGAGAGCATGAGATTTTAAATATCTCTGAGAGAGATCAGCCCAGTTAACTATCTTAAGCATAAGCATAATTAATTAAGTTCATCAACATTAAAATAAGTATAAGTCATTTATAAGTACTACTCAAAAAAATAACCATTCATCATCATGAATGACCAACAATCAAAAATAAAAGTAAATCAACAGTCAATCTGATGATTGGATTTGAACTGAATCTACTGTAGATCAGTTCAACTATTTAAACATTAATTTGGATGCACCAACTTAAGTGCTCCTCCATAATAATATACAACCATAAAAGCAATAAGGCTGGGATATTAAAACATGCTGATCATCATTAATGCTCTGGTCACTTAGTACCATTAGTATACTGGCCATTATAAACTTAATTTCTAATAAAACTAAACTAAAATAAAATGTAGTGCATGGACTTTAAAGAGTTATTCTCTTTGAACCAAAATCAGTACAATGTCATACTGGAATGTTTCTGCACTTAAAATACATCTCCTTTAATATATCAGACCATTATGCATGAATCTAGCTTAGAGAACATAAGCTCTATTACTGTATTATGACTAAAAGATGATGCAAACAGACAATATTCTAAAAACATGAGAATCAAGTCACTGGAATAAATTTAACAATTAAATACAAGTTTATTAACAACAATGAAAAAAATGAAATTATTCTCTAGAATAAGGCTACACATATATCAATTAAGGCTTCTGATTTTGATTACTATACAAAATTAAAAATTATCATATTGTGATTTACATATAATTAATACAAAAGTCAAATTGTTACATTGATTTACAATACTTCTTGATGGGTTTACATAAAACACATTCAGCACACAGGCACATGGCAATAATTTTTAAATACATTTGACTTGTCATAAAATAATAGAATAAATGATTAAAATTTATATGTGTCTATTTGACATACATTGATATATACACATATAGCTGTGCAGTACAATTGATTTAGATTTCAATTATCATACAAAATATAATATATGATTAAAATTTTACATATATGTTCTATTTGATAAGAATTGATATATATATATATATATATGTGTGTGTGTGTGCATGTAATTTCTGAACATATTTGACTTCTTACAAAATAAGAATTTTTAGTTGTCACTTTTAAATATAAAATATCACAATGGATTTTCATAAAACATATTTATATAATTTGCACAGATGTGTCATATATTAATTTATATAAATGATATATTTGCATTTTTCAAAACAATAAGTGACATTTTTTTATAACATGTAATTTCCATATATATTTGTGCACATTTCATTTTGTCAAAACAATAAAATTATTAAAATATATTTTTCATAATTAATTTCATTTGGAAAATATATTTAAATTTCATTTGTTATTTTATAATAAGTTCTACTCTTTATCAATTAGTTTTCTTTTTTCTTTCTTTAAAAAAAAATATTATCAACTTTTTTTAAAAAAAAAAAAAATCAAATCAATGAATTAATTTTTTACTCCTTAGATTTTTAATCCAAGAAAAATTATTTATGTTTGTTTTACTTTTAAAATCTCTCTCTTTTTTTTTAATAAATGAAAAATAAAATTGTTTTATATATCTCTAATTTTTAAAACGTCATTTCAGACCAAAGAATATTAGAATAATTCACTGTATATACATATGACACATTTATCTGTGGGTCCCTGAATGTATAGATAAACAGCAATATACATATACCAATTTTTTCATCAAGCTTTCTCTTGGTGAGCTTGTTTTTGGTGATTGTCATTATCAAGATAGGTATAGTTCAAAATAAGTTGGTCTGCAGTGATTTCTCTTCTATCTAGGGTTTGATGGGCTTCAGGATAGCAAGCTGTGATTGGCTTCAGGACAGCAAGCTGTCATGTCCACATTTTCACAGGTTAATTACACCATTAGGAGTGAATCTGGCTTCATGTGAATCAAAACTCGAGCATATAGAATTAGTAGATCACTTCTGAACTTGACCTCCTTGCATTCTTTAGCTCTATATAGCTCTGGAAACCAGCTTTGCATCTAGCTATTCTGCTACAGCTACCAACTACTGCAAATTAGCCAATTCTTCTAGCCAGTTCTTACAAAATCTATTAGCCAAAACTAAAAACCAAACTAACTAATCTTTTTATCAATTCCTTTTATAGTAGAGTGGAGGTGACAAAAACACATATTAATCTTTTCAGATCTTTGCCTTTTAACTAAAAGCTACTTTTGAAAGCAACTTTGAAACTTTACCAAAGGTGGGATCTACATGTTTTTACTTAGATAGAGAATTGTATACAAGCATTAATTAAAAGATTTCAAAAATAGATAACATAAATTTTTACAATTATCAGAAACATGTTTGTTTTTAAATTCAAAATCAGAATTTAATAAAAATATTTATTAGACCTTTTTAAATGTTTATTTACAACAAAATATTATTTTAAATTCATAATTATTTTATCTTTTACTTATTTGTTATTATTCCAGGAAATGTAGAAAATATCTACTAAAATTTTTGTTTTTTATTTCTACTTTTCCTTTCAACTTTATATATATTTGTGCGCACACACTATGTCAGTGGGTGTCATATAAGAGAACTGTTATATATATATATATATATATATATATATGATAAACAAAACAAGTTATAAATTTCTTTATAAGTTATAAGTTTCTAGTCTCCTACCCTTTACTGACATGAGCCAATTAGCTCAAAACCATGGTTTAAAGGTTGGAGACAATTTGAAAGAGATATTGAATTCTCTCTCTCTCTCTCTCAGCATTTACATAAACAAAGCTTGATAGTGGGCTATTGGTAAAGCTCCATCTAGTGATCATATATATATATATATATATATATATATATATATATATATATATATTAGGATGAGTTTAACAAGCATGTGTAGCTTCAAGAAGAAAGGCAGTTTCTATTAATCCCTATGCTGAGCAAGAGTGGATTGTCAGAGAAGTATCTGTGCAGTTTTCTGAGTGATGTCCTACAGCCCAAAATGTGTGTAGAAGATGCCACTTTCTTTACTTGAAGTTCAGAGATTGTGAAAACTTAAAAACCCTATTTTCCACTTTTCTACTTCACCACACCAGTCCTTATATTCATCCCCAACCAACTCTTCTATGCTTTCTTCAACTTTTATTTTATATTCTTCTAACTTATTTTTATCATTCATTTTCCATCCACATCTTTCACTATTCTTTCTACTTTTATTACTATTTTCCATCACATTATTAACTATTTCTATAAACACTTTAATTTTCTGTACTTTATTCATTCCTTCTTTTTCTCCTAATACATAATCTATTGTGTGAACTATATTATTTCTAGCCATGTGCATTGTCCCTCATAAATATGTGATAAATTTCCAATGCTCAAATTCACTCTCTAACAAAAATTCTTCAAAAGCTGTTCATTCTTGTTATCTACATCATCAATTTCTTCAATATCATATCTCCTATAATCATTATTCTCTTCCCCCCTTTTTTAAAACTATGTATATCCTTGACCAGGCATTCATATATGCTACTGTTCCACTCCATTATCTCCAATGGCTATATACATTATAGCCACCATCCATTTCTTGTCTTCATAACATTACCTCAAATCACAAATGTTCTTGACATTTAACAGTATTTAAATATTTTTTGACATAACTCCTATACCACCACTCCCTTTTTCTTTTCCACTAGTGTTAGTACCCAAGTTCTTCATTTTTAACTGCTTTATTTAATTCCAGCCACTTGTCTGGTCTCCTACCACCTTGCATATTTAAATATTCAATTTTAACATTTTTTCTTTCCTAACTACTATTTTATAAATTCTTTTGACTCTTTCTTCTCCATTACATTTATAAGTAACTTGCTTACTATTAATTTTACAGAGCCATTCCCTATCCACATATACATTTATATCTAAATCAGCTTACCCTTTGTTTATTTCTTACATCCAGTCCATTCTTCTTCTTTCTGATAACACTACATGTAAACGAATAATATACAATTTATATTAATGATACTTTATTAAAAGATGAGCAGTAAAATTGAATTCGAATTCTAGATATGGGTTTAAATTCAGAATGAAGCTCAAATAAATTTGTAAAAAACTGAGAATTTTTGAATAACTTTACGGGGGAGTTTTCAGATAGTTACCTAATATTGATCGGAAATGCTACTTAATTATTTTGTTAAAGATTCCAGAATAATTTAGTATGGTAAATGAATAAGGCTGCATTCAGTTCAAAGAAGGTAGTTTGATAAGTGTGATGGTATTGAACCTACAAGTTACTTTTACCTTAATACCCCATTTTATTTGCGGTGTAGCTCTACTACTTACTAAAAAAGCAGACATATAAACATTTGAGGGATTTTTATAACTTCCAAATTATATTTTAAAATCACTAAAAAAAAAATTTACACAAAGTATTTTAAAAGTTCTGTTAATGAATATTTGAATAACATTAAATTCTTCTATTAAAGTTTAGATAGTGAGATGGTAATAGAATCAAAATTATTCTTTTATCACAATTTGGAAGTCGTTAAAGAATAATTAATTTTTACTGATAAATAAATGAAATCTTGAAATGTTAAAAAAAAAAAAGTTATAACGAGATCAATTCTTTTCATTATTTTTTTTTTTTATTCTCAACCCATTTAATATATTATCAATAGTTAATCAAAGAATTTTCTTCTCACCTTTTGTACTTTATATATCACTAAATTATACAAAGAAAACTGCTTCCAACAGGGGGAGGGCTGCTGCAGAATAAGACGAACTCCCGTAACGTCTTTAGTACTAATTAACATCTACAGTTAAAAAAATAATACAAATTATATATCTATATAAATAATTTACATGCTTAAATATGTAATTTAATAAAGTGATATTAAATCTTCTTGCGCCATCCAGAGGACTTACTAAATTGTTTAAATACTATCATATTGGTTTTAAAAAAAAAAAATCGACTAATTTGAACAATGTAGACAACAAACCAGTAAAAATACTAGCGTAAAACAATGTTAAAACAGGCAAAACTCTCCATACCATAGTGCCACTCAGTGCTAGACAGAGTAATCAATGGATACCAGAAGGCTTCCGCATAAAATTCCAATCTAGTGCCTACTCATTCAATATCCCCAGACTAGTTTCTAGCTTGTGGCTACTGTCAGTGAGGAGCCTTGAATCTGAGAGCACTGTATCTAGATCTTAGGATCTAATGCAACCCTCTAGCAATCACCTGATGTTAAAACAATATGATAATATTAAAAACAGATCTACACTTTAGAACTATCTAGTGCAAGCTTAAGTAATAAATAAATATCAGATGCAAATAAAATCCTTATCCTTAGTATTTAAATTTCCACCTTCAGAACAGTTCTGGCTTTGCCTTTATTAACGAAACCTGCAATTCAAAATTAAAAGAAATGTAGATATGTATCCAGTGATTATCTTTAACTCTAGATTATCCATCAAACTAAAATGTTGAAATTCAAATCATTGTAATGCTTTAGCTTGGTGGGAAAAAGATATTTGTGCAATAAGATCTTGCATCCCTTCCAATATTGAATCCCAGTCTCATTAATAAAGACAAAATCCAAAAACCCAATCTGGGAATGAGTAATTATTAAAAATAGAGATATTATATGCAACTGGTAATCACTGATTACTTAAGCTTACATTAGATGGCACTAGACTGAAGAGCTGTTTTTATATTACTAATTTTAACACATGAGTTCCAAGCTTCAACTCATTATTGGATGGGCTAGAAACACCTAACACTTCATTAGCATAACAAAGTTATTTTTGTATAAATACCACTTAGATGGCTTGCAAAGATTTAATATAACTTCATTTAATTATATTAGTAATACAAATGTTTAATAAAACAATAAAACTAAATGTTATCGATAATTTAGTGAACTTCAAAGTAAATATAAAACAGGCATAAGAAATCTATTTTTGAAAAAAGGATTTATAAAATATAATTTGCTATGCATTTAACTACAAAAAAATTTTAAGAATGTAACATATTAACTTTTCATTTTAATACTTAATTTTATATAATATCACATGACCACCACCGCTTATGCTGGGTGAGGCAATACGTATAGTGAGTTTTGCCTGTTTAATTTTATATACTTGATAGTAATTTTATTTTAGATGTTATTTTAAAAAACTGTTTTCACAAAAATCACATAAACATAGACCATTCAATCTTATTAATTAAAATACATGCCAAGCTAAATTTTACATATTGATTAAAGATACAATTTCTAAAATAGCCATGTATGTAAATAATATTGAAAATAAAATAGTATATATTTTGTAAAGATAACATGTTATAAAAAACAATAAGTGAGAAAATATAATTACTACCATAAAATTAAAATAAGAAAAATAAAGAATTAAACATTTTTGAAATTTATTTTAAATTTATTTGTAAGTTGTGAATTTTAATGTGTAAGTTTTAAAATAAACATTTTATTAATAAATTTATCTTAATCTTCACAAAATTGTAGTTAAATGATATATGAAATTATTTACTTATCATATTTTGTGCTAATGGTTATTCAAAAATAAAAATATTTGGAATTTTATTTTTAATCCAAGACTCATCTATGAAAACACATGATTAAAACGGGTTTTCTTTTTCTAATAAAATAAGTATTTGATTATGTCATAATTTGTTTTCAAATATTTGTTTAATAATAACATTGAAAAATTATAATTTGAAAATGCAAATATACACTAGTAATTATATTTAACAATTTATAACATATACACATATATCTAAGTTCCTTGATTTAGCATTGCTGAAACTGTTTATCATTGATTTGTATTCATTTACTATATTTGAGTTTCATTTAGCTTTACACAATGTTTAATTTATTCACATATATATATTAAGACACTTATGTGTCTCATGTCATACAACATTGTAGTGTGTGTGTGTATAAATATTGTGCCGTTTATTTATATATATGGTACAAATTGCTATTTAATATTGAATATCATTTAAATAAAAAAGAGAGAACCCGATCTTTAATTTTTTTTTTGTAATATAATGTTGTTTTAAGAAAAACGTACAGTGAAAGTTTAATTTTTCTTTTTTTTTTTATAATTTAATTAAAATAAATTCGATAATGGAAAGTGCATACCAAATAATTGATTCAAATAGTGGAAGGAAATTTCAAATGTAAAAGATTGCTATCAGTAACGACTTTCTAATGATAATGAAAGATGGCAGGAATTCATAAAAAGAAAAGAGACTTTGTAGTAAAAAAAAGAGAAATAATGTAGAAGTTTATAAAATAAAATGAAAGGTAACAGAAATATGCACATAACTTCTAAAAAAGATCTGGTGATATAAAAGGAGCCAACAGGTTGGAAAAGGGTCTTTGTCTTTTTTTGTTCCAGAGAGTGTTGAGCAATTTGAGGTGCCTTGTATTTTTTTTAATAAAAAAATTAATAAAATGTGTCCACTTAGATACGAACTGAAACCACTCTCCATGAGTGAGTAAAACTCTATCATTTGCCGACACTTTCTCTCAAGAAAATTCACCTAAATCATTGTCTGGTTCTACCTAAATACCGATCGGAGACTTGGAAGGAATAAAACAATAAAAAAAACTACTGCGGACTACACATTGAAAGAATTGGATGTCAGATGATCAATCACCTACTTAAATTTCAAACTTACCGGTAAGTTAATGGCCATAACTTTTATATAAAGCTTTATGAACTGAAATTTAAATGAAATGTTTATCTCATAATTTTTTATCTAAAGATTTGCAAAATGAGTATTGAATGAAACTGTTACCACAGAAAAATAAAAGAGACACAAACTAGCTATTACTTCAAGAAGAAATATTTGAATCAAATTATTAAATTCATTATGCATAATCCTTTCCAATATTATAATTTTTTTATCACAAATATTATTTGTTTGACGGGCTAGAATAAATCTTTATTATTAATATGACTTTCATTGTACGTGTATGGAATTAATAACATTATCATATTTAAATTTTAGATTTGATTATTTAGATTCAAATTAGTGTATAAATTACATTCGTCAAGTGGATTTATTTTCTTAATGAAGTCAAAAGGGGAATATCTGCTACTTAATGGGAATTTTAATCCAATCGTATAATTACTACTTTACAAGTTACGATATGTTTGACGCAGAATCAGTGAGTCTAATGACTCTGGTGCCTTCATTTATAAATAAAAAACTGATTCAGCTCACAATTGTACTCATAACAATTCTAGGTCGAGTTGATCAGGAAATATAGTTATGTTTTTATGAAATAAAAAAATGAAACATTTTTTTTTACGTAACTTGATCAACTCACACAGTTTATTGCATATAGAGGCCTAGCAAGATGTGGAAAATGTTACAATGGTGGCCCAACTTGGGACTACAAAAAAAAAAAACCCACGACTGGAGAAAATTTAAAAATGGCATAAAACTGAGAATTTAATGTCTGTAGCTGGAAAATAAATATGACCACAAGTAGTGTGCAAGTCTAAAAAGTTATTGCGTATGATTACAAAAGTTTTTTTAAGAGTGTAAGATTTTAAATAAGACTATATTGAAATAAAATAATAGCATACAAATTAAATAATAAATAAAACCGATCAAAGGTTAGTAATGATGATAAAGGTAGAGAGGGATGGAAAATTATAGGGTGATAAAAGAGAGGGGTGTCAGTGAACGAATTTATTAGCAAAGCAAAATAAAATATTAAATTTATATCGTAACAATTGATGAAGTTAAGGTTTTGTTTACAATAGCAAAAATAAGCAACACAGCCATATATAAAATTGAGAAGTAGTAAAAATATACAAAATATGGCAGAAGGCAAGAAAAAATTGAAAGAGGGCATGGAACCCTTAATACAAAAACCATTATATGAATTCATGATGGATTTCAAAGAAGATATAAAGAAAGAAATGGCAGAGATGGTCAGAGAATTGAAAGAAGAAATAAGGATAGAGATTAAAGAAATGAAAGAAGAGTTAATAAAGGTAGTAGATAAGAAAATAGTGAAAGGGTTGCAGAGCACAGAATGATAGAATTGAGATCTGATAAACAGGAAAACCAAGAGATAGAATTAATAGAAAATAGAAAAAATGTGCTGAGTGAGGTAAATCCCTTTTTGAAATTAAAAATTTTCTATGGACAAGATGGAGAATCACTGATGGAACACCTAAATAGCCTACAGGGGTACTTCGCGATAAACCCCATGTCAGAAGACATTAAGCTAATGATGGCAGTTAATCATTTACAAGGAACGGCACAAGCTTAGTGGGAATCCTTGTTTAAAAAATCAAATAACTTTACTCAGTATGGACAAATATTAATCAAATGTTATTGAAATGAGGACTACCAAGAGAAAATTAAGAATAAAGTGGTGCAAGAGAAATGTAGTGCAGAAGGACAATATGTACCATTTTTTTGGAAACAAGTAGTGCAGCTACGAGCACTAATAAAGTGCAAGTTAGCAGAGAAGCAGATTATCAAGATTACATGGAAAATTTTTCCTGATCCAGTAGAGCATCTGTTTATAAGCACCGGATGTGAGATAGTAGAGAGAATGGCAGAATTACTTAGTACTTTTGAGAGTGATAAGGCTGGAGAAGAGTCAAGTCCTAAATGCTTTGACAAAATACTGAACAAGAAGGGTCGATTACAACTGAACACTATGGTGTTTACTGATAGTCCTGGAAATCAAAGGAAAGATAAGGGATCTCTAGCTAAAAATAAAGGGATGGGGAGCTGTGCAAGACCTCCATCGACAGATGAAAAGTTTAAAAGTCAAAGTAAATACAAGGTAGAAGAGAATACCTTGATGTAAAATGGAGAGACTGGTGCAAGCAACACAGAGAGGGGGTTCGATCCTTATTGCCTCTGCCATCAACCAGTTATACAGATAGATAATATTGAGAGATAAATTGGGCCAGATGACACCCTGCAGATCTTGGATATGCCTCTGGAGAAACGAAAAAATAATAATAATATGAAAACTTGCAACTAGAATATTAAAATATGTATATATAAATTTACATGATTTACAGAAAGAAAAACACGATCATGGCTGATGTAGACATAAGTCACAAGTGTTTGACCAGGTAGGCAGTTACTGGAGAGGGGAAAAAGCATAGCTCTGAGTCCTTGTATGCAATATATAACATAAGACCATCTTTAAATGCCATCAGTCTATTTCTAGCAGGGATGCCAAGAAAGGGGAGGGTGGATCAAGTTGCCATGAGCCTATAAGACTCAAAACAATGAGCAATGCTCATTTGTGCTTATAACTTGGGCTTCTTATTGTTAATAATATGCTTGAGTGGAAAGGACACAGATGAATGTGCAAATCATTCCTGCCATGTTAGACCAAAAAGTGGGTGTTAAAGCCACACGTCACTTATGATTGTGTCTACAAAAGTACATCAGCGTGCTAATAAAAAAACCTGAATAGACTTGAAACAGGAATAAAATTAGTTAAACAAAAATAAAATTAGTTAAAACCCTATTTTATTCTCATTCCCCTGCCCCAGTGGTATTGTAGCATTTATTTATATATATGGCACAACTTGCTATTTAATATTGTATATCATTTAAATAAAAAAGAGAGAACCTGATCTTTAATTTTTTTTGTGATATAATGTTGTTTTAAATAAAACATACAGTGAAAGTTTAATTTTTCTTTTTTTTTATAATTTAATTAAAATAAATTTGATATTGGAAAGTGCATACCAAATAATTGATTCAAATAGTGAAAGGAAATTTCAAATGTAAAGGATTGCTATCGGAAATGACTTTCTAATGATAATGAAAGATGGCAGGAATTCATAAAAAGAAAAGAGACTTTGTAGTAAAAAAAAAAAGAGAAATAATGTAGAAGTTTATAAAATAAAATGAAAGGTAACAGAAATATGCACATAACTTCTAAAAAAGATCTGGTGATATAAAAGGAGTCAACAGGTTGGAAAAGGGTCTTTGTCTTTTTTTGTTCCAGAGAGTGTTGAGCAATTTGAGGTGCCTTGTATTTTTTTAATAAAAAAATTAATAAAATGTATCCACTTAGATATGAACTGAAACCACTCTCCATGAGTGAGTAGAACTCTATCATTTACTGACACTTTCTCTTGAGAGAAGTCACCTAAATCATAGTCTGGCTCTACCTAAACACCGGTCGGAGACTTTGGAGGAATAAAACAATAAAAAAACTACTGCGGACTACACATTGAAAAAATTGAATGTCGGATGATCAATCACAGACTTAAATTTCAAACTTACCAATAAGTTTATGGCCATCACTTTATATAAAGTTTTATGAACTGAAATTTAAATGAAATGTTTATCTCATAATTTTTTATCTAAAGATTTGCAAAATGAGTATTGAATGAAACTGTTACCACAGAAAAATAAAAGAGACACAAACTAGCTATTACTTCAAGAAGAAATATTTGAATCAAATTATTAAATTCATTATGCATAATCCTTTCCAATATTATAATTTTTTATCATAAATATTAGATGTTTGATGGGCTAGAATAAATCTCTATTATTAATATAACTTTCATTGTATGTGTATGAAATTAATAACATTATCATATTTAAGTTTTAGATTTAATTATTTAGATTCAAATTAGTGTATAAATTACCTTTGTCAAGTGGATTTATTTTCTTAATGAAGTCAAAAGGGGAATATCTACTACTTAATGGGAATTTTAATCCTGATCATATAATTACTACTTTACGAGTTACGATATGTTTGATGCAGAATCAGTGAGTCTAACAACTCTGGTGCCCTCATTTATAAATAAAAAACTGATTCAGCTTGCAATTGTATTCATAACAATTCTAGGTAGAGTTGATCAGGAAATATAGTTATGTTTTTTTTTAAATAAAAAAATGAAACATTTTTTTCTTTTCCATAACTTGATCAATTCATGCAGTTTATTGCATATACAGGCCTAGCAATACATGGAAAATGTTACAATATATATATAATTGAAAGGAAAAGAAATAAGCACAAACAAAAAAAATTTGAAGGATTAAATAATTTTGAATTAAATTTTTTTATATAAATTAAACATTTAAAAAATTCTAATCAATATTTTATTAATTGTGATTTTGAAATTAAAACAAGCATGTTTTTATGTTACAATAGACATAAATTGTAATTATGAAATTCCACTATCAATTTTGATTATAAAAATTTTTTTAATTAAAGCTTATGTAACATATTTTGATAAAATCCTAAAAAGTTGTTTTTTTTTTCAAAGGATTAAGGTAGATTGAAAATAGTCATTAACTTTTTTTGATCAAGATATAGAAAATGTATTTTACATTACTGTATTTTTTTTCCACCATGACTATAAAAAGGTTGAAAAAAAGACTAGAATGGCTTTTTACAGTTTTATAGATTATAACAGTTCCCATGAAATTATAACTAAAGGCAAGAGACTGTAAGCCCAGCTGCTGTTACTAGTGCAATAATGGTAGTTTGGATTCACAAGGATAAAGGGTCTGCTTTCTGTGTTCTCCATAGTTATATATATATTGGTACAAATATTTTCATGGGTTGCATATATAAAAGACATATTTTGTGGGTTCATCCATGTTAAAAAATTTAAATATTGATATATATCAAAGTTTTGGCTTAATCACACATCATTGATGGCTTGTGTGATCAAGCCAAAATGTCAGTATATCAATATTTAAATTTTTTAACATGAATGAAGCCAAAAAATGTCATATATATATATTAGATAGCATAGAGATGGAATGGATCCACTGCAGATCACCAGTTACCTGGATTATACCTTTCCTGAAAATGACAATAACCAGTCTAGTGTTTAAAAGGGACCAGTTTATCCTGAGAATCTATCAGCTTGCTGAAGAATAAGTTTATATACATACTGTTTGATTTATATGCAGAGAATCAGAAAAAAGGTATGGCATGATATATATAATACAGCTCATGAGTTATTTAAATAATTCCTTGAAAGTAACATTTAAAATCTATAATTTAAATGTAAAGCAAGTAAATAAGCTTTGCTTGATTTAAAAAAACAAAAAAAGATAAATACTTTATTCATAGACAATTTTATTTTGAAAAGAAAGAAACCTTCAAAAAATATTTCTAGATTAGGGGAAAAGAACATGCTGGAATATTATTTTTAAAAGATGTTTATAATTTAAATGTAAAGCAAGTAAATAAGCTTTGCTTGATTTAAAAAAACAAAAAAAAATACTTTATTCATAGACAATTTTATTTTGAAAAGAAAGAAATCTTCAAAAAATATTTCAAGATTAGGGAAAAAGAATATGCTGGAATATTATTTTTACAAGATGTTTATAATTAATCAAAAATAATCTGTTTAAAATAAAACTTATGAATAATCATCGAAGAATTAATATTTTTTTAAAGAAAGAGAAGAGACAAACTTTTTTTGTTTACCATTTAGATAAGGAATGAATTAATAATTGATTCATCTGTGGATTCTATATATACTTTCAACATGAAATTAATTATGAAAAACAAAATTTTAATAATTTTATTATTTTGGCAAATTAAAATATCATGTGATATAAACAACACTGTGTGTACATATTTCCATGGGTACCCATATATATATATATACATACATACATATTATTTAATTAAAAAAAATTTCTTTTATATATAAAGATTTATGTGTACGTATATTATATGTGTAATATATAATTGATAAATTAATAAGTGGTGAATGAATATACTGTTGTAAGAAATGATATTTCAATATGTTATTTTTCTTATTAAATAATTAATATATTCAGTTATTTAGTTTTATTTTTGGTTAAAATAAAGCAGATCAGAAAGAAAGTGTCAAATAAAGTGATGTAGATAAGAGATTGGGATTTGAAAATGTACACGTGCAAAAGAGTGTGAAAGAATGGGAACGTCTGTTTAAACATAAAACATTTTAACACCTATTTGTAATGACTATAGATTGCCAG
This sequence comes from Epiperipatus broadwayi, assembly GCA_028023455.1. Lineage (NCBI taxonomy): Eukaryota > Metazoa > Onychophora > Udeonychophora > Euonychophora > Peripatidae > Epiperipatus > Epiperipatus broadwayi. The sequence continues at coordinate 27,624 of JAQFVV010001388.1, read as the reverse complement.
CTTTATTGTATTGTTTTTATCTGTATCTAAGATTTTTTTTAAAGGAGGAGGTGCTTTGATGTAATAAAGGTGATTATTAATTTTCTTGTAAAATTGCGACAGACCATCAAACTTAAGGAGCTTTGATTTTTTTTTTGTTTCAAGATAAGATATGCAGGTGGTCATTTTCTTTGACCAAAATTCGCAATAAAAATGAATGAAACTATTTTAGAAGGGCTCAGTTTTTCCATTAATGTTAAAGATCACTCAGTATTATTATTTTAGAGAGAGATGTAACTCTCACTCAATTTTTTCCTCATTATTAATGTTGAAAAAAAAGGAAGAAGGGAAAGTGGGCGATTCGATTTTTTTTTTACTCTTTAAAAAATTGAACAAGGGAAAAGAAGAAAAAGACTCTTGTATAAAGTCAAAATAGACGAAGATGTGCGGATATTCAAGTAATTCCCAGAAATATTAATATTGGAAAATGAGGGAAAATGGAACAAAATTGAATTTATAAGAAGAGTATTGACAATTCTATGAAATGAGATTAACATATTTTTCTGAGTATAATACCATGACTCTGCATTGCTAAACCATTTTTTTCTGCTTCCTGATTAATACAGAATGAGTTAAAATCACTAATCTACTGTGGTCTCATATACCAATCAAATAATAACCAACAAAATGAAAGAGTTTGAAGCCAACCACACAAGCTATATGAAATGCTTCTTTTCTGGCTCCTGGTCTATTAAAGGCTCATTACCTTTGGATGAATGGAGAAGGGGAAGGAAGAGGAAAAAAATGTATAAAATTTACATATAGCCAAATTTGAAGCTATGAATCAAATTTTTGTTAAAGTTTACCTCAGTCATCTAAAGTGTCTACAGCGATTATTTTTTGTAAAAAATGGGATAGACAAGCAAATCCACCAGTACATACTTATTAAAAAATATTTATAATAGCTCTTTTTAAAATGGTAGAAGGAAGCCAATCAACAATGAATAATTTTAGAATTAAAGAAACAAGCAAGTCAATTGATTCATGTTTATCTTAACAGTATCTGCAATAACTTTCTTTTTTATGGAGCAAAGACAAGCAGTCTGAAAATTCAAACTCAGGACATTTATAAGAAGTAAAAGTGATCGGGTAACTATGAACTTTCTTTAACAGATTTTTATTCTTACTTATTAAAAGTAAACCTTAATTTACTGGTCAAAGCAATTTTTCTTTTGATACAGAAACATTAAAGACTTGTTTATCTATGGTTATTTGCAATATCACACAACATAGCACAAACATAGTTTAAATCTTTAAACTTAAATTTTTCATTATTTTTTTATTTTTTTATATTATATATTGTAATGTTAAAATGTTTTTTTTTAATTGTTCTTCAATTGTTAATAATAATGAGCAACCTATAAATATATACATTTATAATGTTTTTTTTTAATTTTATCTTGTTGCATATTAAAATTAATATCATGTATTTTATTTTATTTTGCTAAAAGGTTGCAAAATTATTTTTATATATGAAATTTGTGGGTATACATTTTTAAACATATATGTTAACATTACTGAATGTGTGCATGTGTAACTGCTTATACAAACATGTCAAGGAATAGGTTATATATAAATAGTTTAGGTGTGAGAAATTATAAAGCAAGGCTTACATATGAATGGAAGTGAAATAAAACACACAGGATACATATGAAATTTATTTTATGATATAATAAGTTGGGAAAGACTTAAGTAAGCATTCCATAAAATGTATTTTTTTTAAGCCAGCTTATTTTAAAATATCCAGAAATGACAAACCTATATTAAGTTTATTTGCTTGTGCTTATATAAATTTTTATATTAATTTTTGTATTGAATTAATGTAATAGTAAACCATTTATTTAATTATTGATTTGATTTTAAAGAAAGAAAGAAAGAATAATAGTATTAATAAAATATAATTATATATATCTTAATTGGTGTTCCGAGTTCTTATTAAAAAAAATATTGTTGTGTTTTTCTTGTCTTGATTCTATCATTTTAATTCATCATCATTGCTCGCAGTTATTAAGTATTATCATTCGTAAATATTGAGCAATCACTTGCAAATATTAAGCGCTCGCAAAAAGGTTAAGTAAACTAGGATGTTAATTTATCTTTGGGTATTTAAGGATTATGCTTGATAATAACCAAATTTTAGTAATTATAGTTCAACAATAGAAAGCTAAAATTATGTTGTGTCCATGAATTATGATCATCCTCATCAAAGATGGATATCGTGTTATTGGTTAAAATGTTTCAAATAATACTATATAAGAGTTATGATCGCCATCATCATCATTAATAAATTATAATCACTCAATCTAACGTTTAACAGAATTAATATATTTTAATAAATAGGGATTTATGGAAAGATGAATATCATGCATAGAGATTCATGATGATCATTCATCATCACTAGTATTATTAAATCCTGATTTTAACTATAAAAGTATTTTAGTAAATAACTATAAACTTCTAAATGCTAGTGAATGTAATATTTAAATCCCATTTTGACATGGGATGATTTTAAAAAGGCTTATGAGTTTATAAAGATAAATTTATTGTTGTGAGTTTATTAATAAGCTATGGCTGGTATCATCACTATCACTATTATTATCATTATTATTATGATATCACTATTATTAGCATTAATCATTATTATCATCATCATTATTACCTTTATATTATGATAAATAATCTAGTTAAATGGCCATCAATATTAATAATGGTCTTCACATGCTTGTTTAGAAGCCATTAATAAGATTATACATGTCTGTTCATCAATATACGTAAATGAGCTAGTAATGTCTATAAGAGTCTTTGATCTATAATATAAATTTTGGTAATATTGGGATCTTGTAATTTTATCGATATAGATAAAATGTAAGAATGTCATTTTTTTCATTAGTCATCCAAGTCATGTGTGATAAAAATGTGCCGAATGAGTTTGAACTCAGTACACTCTAAACAGATATTTATCTAGATTTAAAACAATCTAGTGGCGCTCGTGGAAAAACACATATACTTAGCTCAACTGAATAAAGAGTGATATAATCCCTTTCCAACTTCATAATATTAACTTTACATAATATATATTTTATAAGTTGTCATGAATGGCACCAGTGTGTGCATGTGACCATGAATGGTCTTATATGGTTGGAGAGAAGAATAGGAAGGATTCTTTGTTAAAAGAACCTAGTATGGGAGATAAGCATAATGCACTCCAGGAATCTCAAAGTGGGTAATTTTATTCAGTTGCTATATTTAATATTCTTTTATTTGATGACAATGGCCAATATGTTTTATTGTTCAAATGACATCCCCAATATTTAGATATTATTAAATCTTTAATGATGATAGTTTTAATTGTCATTGTTGTTATTTTATATGGAGAAATGAGATAACTTATTTATTTTATTACTAATGTGACAGAATTAATGTTTGGGATAGTTGCAATCGGGCTATAATGTTATATTTGGTTATTTAATTATGGCAACTATCATTTTATCACTCATCTATTTATCTATACTGTGACAATGTTTACTTACTGTTACAAATAACAGATTAGATAAACATATATGTTAATAATGGATCATTTTCTATCAATTTATTATTATTTCCGTTACAAATCTGTTCTTTCATTCCGTTACAATATATATATATATATATATATTGTAAGGGATGGAAAAATCCACCCTTTCTTTTAAAGTGCCATTATAGTTTTTTTTTTAAAAATCTCTTTGATTTGGTTTTTACATAAGGATTTGTATATATGTTGTTATTGTTGTTATTGTTATTTGTTTCATTTTTGTTTATTTGTTGTTGGTATATGCCTTGTTTTGCGATAGTGAGATTTTGATAGCAATGATGATATAAAAATTTATATATGTATGCGTATATAAATATTATATATAAATAATACCATACAAAATTGTTATCATATATTTATTTTATATTTTTATTTTTGGTAATTGTTTGTGATATAATTTTTTTTTATATATTTAAAAAAAAGAGATTAACAATTGTTGTATGGAAGGTTTTTTAAGTTGGCATGTGAAGGTTTAAAACAATGAAAAGAAATTACTATGACACCAAAAAAAAATTGCAATTGAAAAAGAAAGCAAGCAAGACTTTTACTTTAATCTCTTCTACAAAATTCCTTTTTGGCATAAAGACAACGACTATTGGATTGAGATATGGCATTAAAATTGAGGGCTAAAACAAAGGATTACTATTCAGGGTTTTAAACCCTTTGCCTATCTTATTCACCATTAAGATCTGGTGAAAATACATTAATTCTAACCAAGCCAGCATTTGTAAGCAAACCTTAAAAAATAGTTTTTTTTTTAACTTTTAAGATTCTTTTAATGATCCTAAGTTTAATATCCAAATCAATTTATTTCTACAGCTGAATATGAGAATGCCAGGAATTAATTGCTTCAACAAAAGAAAAATCTATAATTTCAAGCATTGTTAATGTGTATATATATTTTAAAGTTATTTTACATACTAGTAAACAAGAAACTAAAAACAAAGAAAAAGTTTGCAGTTATGGGGTAACTAAAATTAATCAATTTATCTATTCATTTGTTGATTTTTTTTATTTCTAGTTTTTTTTATTATAAAACTTATTAGTTTTATTTTATAAAACATTTTAAGATAGGTGTTACATGTATATGGTAAACTTGAAATTTAACCAATCATTATAATTGAAATATATTAGCTTTTCATAAAATATTGAAATTAAATTTACAAAGATAGATATATAAATTAAATTTACAAAGATAGATATATAATGTTTGTAAATAGCTTTTTATAAAAAAAAAGTTTTAATTTAATAATGGTAAAAGTAAAAGTTAAAGACCATTTAATAATTAAATCTTTGGTCTTTAATTATTAATCTTATATACATAAATAGCATAAACAAATCCGTAAATTCCTAATTTTTTTTAAAAAAAAAATTAATTGTAGATATTCGACTTCAGTGGCTAATGAAATTTGTTGTGATAAAGTAAATATATTACATGTATATATGTAAACACCAAATAATAAATGAGTGTATGGGTTGAATTGAAGAATAAATAAAGCATTATTTCTTGTGTGGAATCATTTATATAAATGTACAACATAATATATTTATGTCTCCAAATTTGATCATTTTTTAAAAATAAATTTTCTTAATCATTTGATCATTATAAACTTATTATCAGATGTGTTTTGAGAGGATGTATTAGGTTATAATTATTTAATATTGGAATTGTAAGTTGACATTCTCACGTGTGTTATTTAGGATTTATTTTGATACGTATTTTACTTGTCTCTAAAAAGTGGTATAATATAGTTTATAAATATGTATATTTCATGGTAGATATTTAATAAAGCCCAAGTCAAAGAAGTCACAAATGGAATATTGAATTTTGCAGGCTAAGATAGAAGCCTTATTTAAATAATAAATGTAGATATTGGTGTTCATGATAAAGGAGATACATAGATATAGCAAGGTCGGAAAGAATTCTTATTATATTCTATGTGGTTGCCTTGTAAATGATCCAGCCTTAAGAGACATATCTATGATTTTAAATTATTAGTTCAACAAGCTATTATTAATTTACCAGTCATATATATATATATATATATATATATATATATATATGTATATATATATATATATATATAGCTATATATAAACATTACAAGCATAAAGCTAAACTAGTCAACCTTAGGTTGAGTTTTAATATTATTTTTATGCTGGTCTGGTTTAATTTTGGATTTGGGGTAGTTTTGATTATATATATATATATATATACATTAGATAGAGCTTTATCAATAGCCCACTATCAAGCTTAGTTTACATAAACACTGAGAGAGATAGAATTCAATATCTCTTTCAAATTGTCTCTAACTTTTAAACCATGGTTTCAAGCTAGTTGGCTCATGTCAGTAAAGTGTAGGACTACCAGAAACTATATCTAAACTCCAACTCTACTAAACAGCATTTATGAAACACATTTCTATCAGTTTAAAAGCACAAATTTTTCAGATACGTAAATATCTTCAAATCCAGTCAAACAAACTAGATAGCTATATGGGTCTGAATTCAGTTCAGTTTCACCATAAAGTAAAAGCCTCTGCAATCTATATCATTGCAAAAACCTTCAAGGGTGCATTTATGATAAACAAAACAAGTTATAAATTTCATAACTTGCTATAGTTTGCATTTTATGTTCACTAGATGGAGCTTTACCAATAGCCCACTATTAAGCTTAGTTTACATAAACACTGAGAGAGATAGAATTCAGTATCTCTTCAAATTGTCTCCAACCTTTAATTTATGGTTTCGAGCTAGTTGGCTCACATCAGTAACTTGTTTTGTTTATCATAAATGCACCCTTGAAGGTTTTTACAATGATATAGATTGCAGAGGCTTTTACTATATGGTGAAACTGAACTGAATTCAGACCCATATAGCTATCTAGTTTGTCTGACTGGATTTGAAGATATTTACATATCTGAAAAATTTGTGCTTTCAAACTTATAGAAAGGTGTTTCATAAATGCTGTTTAGTAGAGTTGGAGTTTAGATCTAGTTTTGGGTCTTCCTACCCCTTACTGATTGGAGTTTAGATCTAGTTTCGGGTCTTCCTACCCCTTACTGATTAGAATTTAGATCTAGTTTCGGGTCTTCCTACCCCTTACTGACTTGAGCCAACTAGCTCAAAACCATGGTTTAAAGGTTGGAGACAATTTGAAAGAGATATTGAATTCTATCTCTCTGTGTTTATGTAAACTAAGCTTGATAGTGGGCTATTGGTAAATCTCCATCTAGTGAACATAAAATGCAAGGTATAGCAAGTTACAAAATTTATAACTTGATTTGTTTATCATAAATGCACCCTTGAAGGTTTTTGCAATGATATAGATTGCAGAGGCTTTTACTATATGGTGAAACTGAACTGAATTCAGACCCATATAGCTATCTAGTTTGTTTGACTGGATTTGAAGATATTTACGTATCTGAAAAATTCATGCTTTCAAACTGATAGAAACGTGTTTCACAAATGCAGTTTAGTAAAGTTGGAGTTTAGATCTAGTTTCTGGTCTTCCTACCCTTTACTGATGTGAGACAACTAGCTCAAAACCATGGTTTAAAGGTTGGAGACAATTTGAAAGAGATATTGAATTCTATCTCTCTCAGTGTTTATGTAAACTAAGCTTGATAGTGGGTTATTAGTAAAGCTCCATCTAGGGAACATAAAATGCAAGCTATAGCAAGTTACAAAATTTATAACTTGTTTTGTTTATCATATATATATCTTACAGTTTTATGCATAAAACTAATGGATGATTCTTACACAAACATAAAATTCAATTCATATTTATTAGTCATAAATATTTATGTTTAACTTGTGTTTATCATAATTGAAGATTTGAAAGGCCAACTGATTTTATATTTGTTTTTACATATATTTATTGCTATTTAAAAAAAATCATACCACAATCTAAGAATAAAGCATATATTGTTTATTTTATAAGAAATGACTTGATGTTTTCATTTAAAATTTATTAATATTTTTATTTTCTCTTTTTAGTGCAGGAGTCATTAATATGGTAGATTCACAATCATTATGTTTTGGTTATTCATTCATTTAAGCCATCATTAGTTGGAATATTAAATCATATATGATCTTGCTTGTAAATATGGGTTGGATCCAACAAAATTCCCTTTGCTTCCAATCTATATTTAGTAAATAATCAAATCATTAGTTAAATTAATCATGAGAATTAATCACTTAACATGTCTTAGTCAATGCTCTATAGTATCTAGTCTTATTTTATACATGGCTAGCCAAAGTATTAATATAATTAATGACTAAAGCACACTCACTCACGTATAATATGTTTTCTGTAGTATAGATAATTGTCAACAATTACCTTATAAATTAGTAGTTTGTTCAAATAAAGTTGAACATCATAACCTAGTTCATTGTATTTTATATTCATTGGTTGGATTCATTCATATTTTGTTATATTTATACTTTTCAAATCCTGAGATATGTGATGTAGAAATAGATTGTCCATTTCAGTGAGCCCACAACTATTGGAGTAATTTCATTTCTATTTATACAAATACTACATTCTATTACATTTGGTATCTCAATTGAGGCTTTTTATTATATTTGTCACTATCAATAATTAGGGCAATCGGATGTTCCATTACAATATATATATATATATATGTGTGTGTGTGTGTGAAAACAGTCATTATTTATGTATCTGTAAAATGTGATAACTTATTTTTTTATTATATGATAATTCTTATATGTTACAGTATGTCTATGTGCTCATATAGATGTATGTCAAGTAGATACATATATGTTAAAATTAATCATACTTTTATTGTTATATAACAATTCAAATATGTTCATAAATTATTATATCACATGTCTGCATGCTTATATATGTGTGTTTCATGTAAACCTATTAAAACTTATTTGTAAATTGCAATGTAATAGGGGTTTTTTTGTATTTATCAAAATCATGAGGCTTAATTTAAATGTTTAGCTCTATTCTGAAAACCTTAATTTCATTTTTATTGTTATTAATAAGTGGATATTTCATTGTTAAAGTTATTCCTGTGAATTTACTCAATCCTAATTATATGTTGTATTATCTCTTGTTCACAATAACAGATGTAGGGCTTTTGTTCTCTAAGCTAGATTTGTGCATAACCATCTATTATATAAAAGGGATTTATATTTTAGTGTGTTATGAACATCCAGTTTATGATGTTCTTGGATTGGTGCAAAGGGAATATCCTTTAAAGTTCATGCACTACATTTCATTTTAACTATTTAAAAATTTAAGTTTATAGTTGGCCAGCACATTAAAGATACTAAGTGGCCTGAGCATTGATGATGGTCAGCATATTTTAATATCCCAGCTTATTTTTTACTGTTGTATTCTTATGGATTAGCATTTAAGTTTGTGCATCCAAATTAGTGTTTAATTGTATTTCTTCCCCAAGCTGGCAACAGCTAAATAATTAGCCTGGTCTATAGTAGACCCATTTAAAGTCCAGTCACAAGATGGACTGTTGATTTATTTTTATTATTGATCATTCATGATGATGAATGATTATTATATTATTTTTTGGTAATGCTGGTGAACTTATACTTACTTATAGTTAATTCTGTGCTGATCTCTCATGCTTCTTGTCTCTCAGCTTCTTATATTTATTTATTTCATGATATTAATTTATATTTTGTATATTTAAATTTTATTGTAATTGGGTATGATAATGATGAGTGTCATCACCCCAGGTTCACCCCTGTTTGATCCATACCATTACAATATACATATGCAAATTGAAAAAAATAACAACAAAAGGAAAATAAAGGAAGCTATGTTAATATGCAAATACAAACAAGACTTAATTAACAGACAGGCAGAAAATGTTAAGATCACAGAATTGTGGGAAGGTTAGCCTTTCAAAGTGTTAGTTGACAAAGACTACAAGGATAATCCAAAGTGCTCCTAAGTGGATAAAATTTTTAAAGTTATACTGTATTTGTAAATATTCAATTATAGGATTATATATATATATATGAACAATTACTGCCATAAACTGCTGACAAACTTTGAAATTATTTCAAAAATTGAAATTATGTTTTACTTCCTAGAGAATAAATTTGAGCAAATAATTTACCAAGACAATTCAGTACAATGCAAATTATTAATAAAATATATAAGAAAATGTCTTAAATGAATTCTCAATGTCTTTTTTTTCTATGAAGAAATGAATATTTTTTTGAAAAGCAAAAATATATTTTTTATATAAAAAAAAAAGTTCATTAAAAAAACTATAAGATTTATAGTCAGGATATGAAACTAATTTTATAATAAAAAAAATTTTCTATTAGATGACTTGCCATATATGTAGATGTTTTCTCATTACATCAAGAGAAAAACAAAGTAATCATATTTGCTTAACTTATTCAAAAATGATAAAAAGAAAAAACATTGAATGTAGATCAAACTTAGAAACATTAATAACATTTATGTAATTCAATACCAATAAATTGGTTTAAATTTATAGCATATATAATGTGTTTTAAGTGATTGTAAATGTTAAGCATAAACTTTTTAAGTCATAAGTGCCATGTGCAATTCAAGGGCTGTAGGTTGTCCCAATACCCACAGGCTCATCCATTATAATTTCAATGATTCTTAATTTGAAAAAAGCATTAAATAAAAAATATCAAGAATTAAAAATCTGTAAATTTGAATTCATAGATTTTACATTTCATCATGAATGTACTCAGTCATCATGTGATCACTCGTCTCTAAATTTATTTGGTCTCATTTCATTATCATATATTGTCTGTTAATTATTCTTATTGAAATATAAAGCTAATAGATTATATGATTAACTGGAAAGAATAATAAAACTAATGATGGAAAATATCAGACTGGACCATTTTTCAAAATTTGTCTATCTGGAATTCAGACTAAATCATGATGGAGAACATCATATTTATGGTTGGCATTAAAGGCATTTCCAAAATTGGCACCTATATATAAGAACAGAGCTTAAGTATATGAATAAAATATAAACTATTGAAGCCTTTGATATGTTTCATTGTCATATATGAAAGTAAGACTGACAGTGAAAAATTGGAAAACAATGACTGATGCTTGTGAAATAAAATTTTATTAAAGGTAATTCAGAGTATCTTGTAGGGCTAAATTAATAATGGGTTTTGCTGAAAGCAGATTCACAAGGATAACTATTGCAGATAGTAAAGTAAAGAAAGCTTCACTTGTTTTTTCCAGGTAGACAGAATAAAGTGTCATGTTTGAAATAGTGAATAGGTTAAGATGAAGAGGATAACTAAGGCTATTACAAAAAAAAAGTAATGTCACTAGAATGGAGAAGGTTAATAACTTTGTAAGCATACAGAAAAGCAGAGAGAAGAATAGCAGTGAAGTTTTCCAACAGTTACTCATCTTCAAAACAATGAATTATGCACTCAGTAGATACCTTTTAGATAAATGCTGGCTTTGGGTTGGTATTTTTAGATCTAGTGTCTGAAGCTACTCTAGCGCCTCTCTGAGGAGTGCCAAAGCATAAAACCATTGGTCAGAGGTTGGCGGGGGGGTTCCTGACAGAGATATTTTAAATGCTTTCTCTAGCTAAGCATTTGTCACAAATCTTGTTGAGCAATTAGCAATGCTCATTGTTTTTATCTTACAAGCTTAAAAGAATGGTGTCATGTGATCTATGATTCTAATAATTTGACTATTTAATGAATTATGCAGTTTTTGGTGACAAAACAAATGCTATAAATTGAAATTGTGTTATATAAATATAATATAGACCTAGTAGATCAGTGAATTATGGAATTAATTATGAATAAAGAACTTTATTACTTTCCTTTACTAAAAGATTTGTTGATTCTTTTTTTTAGATTATTATTATTATTGTTAATTACCTCAGAGTTCTTTCAACATTTATATATCTTTTTTTTTTTTTTCAAGATTTGTGGACTTGCAGTTTTTACTTATTAATTTTGTAGTGATATTTATCCTTACATTTTCATATTTTGTGTCCAATTTTAGTTAATTATTCATGATGTATATATTATTTTTAATCTTTTTTTGCCGCATATCACTCTATTTTGTGTCCTATTTATTAATTTTACCTTTTTTTTTTCAGGATGGACGCCGCCAGCATTATTCTGTACCACGTGCCTTTTTCTCAGTTTTTACCTCATGACCCTGTACCACATGCCTTTCCCCCCGCTCTTTGTTTCTATGACGTCATTGCCCTGAGGGTATCCTATTCTAATCTAGATATCTTTGATGTAACATCACCACATGATATGCAGCAAAATTTTAGCGATTACATTTGTCCGCAAATCACTAGGTGATGTTATCTTAAAAATCGGATGGTTAGAGTAGTATGCCTTCAGGTTAATGATGTCATAGCAAGGTAAATACTGGACTACCATCTTTTGTTTTTAAATTATAGATGTGTATACCAGGGATGAAGGCTTCATGTATTGAATAGAGTGAGTGCTTCCATAGAAGAATTCATTAAAAAAATTTAAAAGCTTTAACTAAAATTCAGTTTTAAAAATTCACTAAAATATGTACATATTCAACCTCACAAACTTGATTCAACAAGTTGCACATACAATAGTGAAATAAAAACAATAAGTACATTAGTGTATATAAACCAGTTTGCTAAACATAAAAAAAGAAGAGTGAAATATTCAAACTCATTATATTTGTATGGAATTTCTGTTGGCTTTCAATTTTTTTTACCGTTAGTTGAATTATTTTATATAAGGCAAATAATGAGCTTGACCATCACATTATTCATTGATTATAAGAAGTAAAATGTAATTAATAACTAAAACTTAAGACTGTTAAAAGTATTCAGAAAATAAAAATATCTTGATAATGAATTCTCTATACTTAATTAGTCACAGTCTGATTTACAGATAAGAGAGTTAATCTGCATGTATGTAATATGTATATATTAACTATTACGTAAAAAAATTTGCAGCAAGTAAAATAAAAACATTATTAAAAAAAGATTATATAGTGTGCTTCCATTCCTAAAAAAGTCATGCTTCATCACTGGTGTATAAATATGCCTAAATAAAATTAAATATTGCCAAATGCTATACTTAGTAATTATATATAAAATTGAAATTCATATAACATTACAATACTAGCCAAAAAAACTAAATTTTACTAAAATCCTTCCACAGCCATGCTTACATCCATTAACAAATACAGATTTTCAAGTGAAATTCAACAAAACGTACAATATATTTATACAAACAAAATATCCTTCCTATCATTCATTTCAACACCAAATTCCTTTAACATCAAAAAATGTCTTCATGAGATTTTATCATCAAGGTTTAAAAGTTTACTCTTCTTTCCAATTCACTTTTTTCATAAAAGATAATAATCTCTGCATTGTCAAATATTTTGTGACCTGTATTCAGTTCATGAATACACAAAGTTGAGTTATGATAGCTATTTTTGACTCTACTTTTATGAATTTTAATTCTTTTGTTAAGACTTAATTTACTTTGACCTATATAACTTTTATGATAATATAAGGAATCTTATAAACTACTTAGGAATAACTATTATCCATGTTTGTAGATGTTCATAGAAAGGCTTAAAACAAAATGATAACAAATATAGATAAGTAGTGTGCAATGAATAAAAATAAGCTAGGAAAGTAGGAAAATAAAAGTAAAATCAATAGTAATTTAAGATAAATAGCTATGGCTAGAGGCATAAGTGTACTTGTTTGGTTGTTGACAAACAATTTATAAAAATCCATTTATTAAAGTCAGAGTAGTGAAGTAGCAGAAACAGCTTTCAGTCCGAACAATGATAATAGTACTAATGTATAGTTTCCTTAATTCTATTTTTTTTTTATATCCAGAGAATATATAACTGACTGTCCTCTTTTATAGGGAAAAGGGATTTTTGACACTTTAGATTGTAATCTTTCATATAAAAAAAAATAAACATTACTATACTTTTTTAAATACTACCAAAACAACTCATGATGATGATATGTTTTCTACATTTTCATAATGACACAATCATCTCACAATGTAATCTAAGATAGCATTACTTAACAAAGGCTTTTTCATCACCCCCTTCTTTACAAAAAAACCATGAAAAAGAATTATTATTTATTTGATTTGCTAATTGTAGATCGATGAGGTTTAAATAGTTTTCCATCTCTATTTTATCTTTGGTAAGAAAAGTTTGATATCCATTTACCACATAATATAGTTTTGTGAGCTTAATTATTGATAAAAAAAAAAAAAATTTAAGCTAGTTTAGAACAAAAAAAAATAATAAGAAATTTAAGTTATACTAAAAATCTTAATCCACATGTTGTGGATATGATAGAGAGAATATCCACATCTCAGCTGTAAACTAAGAGAACAAAATATTTTCATAATGTTCATTTTAAACTTTATTTCAGTCAGATTTTTAAATAAGCATTTTCACTAAAAGTTTTACTTTCAAAGTAATTAAATTATATGATAGTCTTCCTCTTTATGAAAGATTTAAAAAAAGTTTATCTTTCAAAAATAAAATTAAACATTTACTGATTGAGAGTTTACTATTATAGTTTAATACTGCTTACTTTAAAAAAAAAAACAAATTATTTATGCATATTTTGTTTATATATATATATATATATATGCTATTCACTGTAAAAAAAAACAGCAAAATTTCATATATGTTTATATGTTTCAAATAATATGGATCCTCATCAGGTTATTGAATGTAAGGATTTTTTATTAATAAAAGTCTTGATTCTCTTTATTTTATGGTATAAATATTATAAACACAAGTCTATAATTGAATACCCTATGTAAACTAAAATAGCAATGTGTTTAATATTTAAAATCTTTTCTGGATATATTTTATTGTGATTCTGAAATTCACACTACAAAATAAAAAGATTGCAACCCTAATACAAAAAGCAATATTGCTATTCTGGCATAGTTTTAGGTGTTCACACTTCCAGTAAAAACTGAAAAGGATATGTATTACATAAAATACATATATCTAGTATGAAATTGGTCTGAGATTCAGACAGAGTATTTTATATAATTTCTGATTATATATATATATATATATATGGGTCTCGCTTTATGCAGTAGATAGGTTCCACAGAAAACCTGCATTAAAAAAATCACACAAAAATCGATTTAACTTACCTGGAAAAATGGGGGATAGGGTCTGTAATTTTCAAAATTCGCATTAAAAAAATAAGCAAATAAAGTACGACTAATAAAAAATTTCAAATATTTGGAAAAAATTAATACAAGACAAGCTTTTTTTATGTTTTTTATTAACTACAGTATTTAATTTACATTCTTCATACTTATTTTAATCATTAATGCTAGCATTCATTTGTAAACTGGTAAGAAATCAGATTCGATGTGATGTGATGTATTATGGCTTCTCCTTAAATAAAGTCAAAAATCTCTCAGCAATTATGCCCAGAGAAACCTGTTAGCCACTTTATTTTTATTTGTGATGTGATGTACAACTAGCACCACTTTCAGTCTTATGCTATATTAATGTTTTCTGTTTCTATATTAAAAAAATGAGATCGAAATCAAAACAAAAAGATTATACATTATCATTAGAAAGATTATTTTCAGTTTATAAAATCTTCATTTTTTAATTTAAAATCTAAAAGATTAATTATTTCTGTTATATATAACAAAATACTGCAGAAAGGAGTTTGCTATGAACTGAAAGGAGACCCTTTGATTCCTCTTGAATGCCTTAAGGGAACCGAGCAGGGTAAATTCCTAATGTCCACTCCATATGTTCTTGTCATTGCAGCTGTTATTACTATGTGATTATTCATATTGTATATGAACATGGATGGGCTGCTCACCAACATGCATTAGCCAGCATGGTGGGTTTATTGGTTTTTTACATCTGAGTCTAAGATCAAGAAACACCATGGTCTTTCTTCTCAGTGCCTGATAAGGCAAAATGAATGTTTGTGTAAATGATAAATATTTTTCTAATACATATATACAATTATGACAGACAAAAATAAAGCATGGCTCTTATTCCCAGGAGGCTGTAAAGTCACCAACCAAGGCAGCAGTTGGTGGCCGAAGGTGGAGGATGCTAAGAATCCCCTGATTGCGACCCAGGCTGCCATTTGATGATGACTTTTTATTTAGGTACTTACAACTGCAGATCACTTTCAAGTGAAGGAAGATTGCAAGAATTAGAAGAAGAACTGTCTTACATTAAATGGGACATTATTAGACTTTGTGAAGTGAAGAAAAGGTGAAGAGACAATTGATCTAAAAAGTGGACATATACTCTATTATAAAGGCACAAAAATTGGAACATACAAGTGGAGTAGGATTCATTATAAATAAAAAGTGGAAGAACAATTTTGTGGAGATTGATGGTGTATTAGACAGAGTGGCAAGATTAGCTATACAACTTAATAGCAGATACCAAATGCAGATAATTCAAGTTTATGCCCGAACAAGTTCTCATAGAGATGAAGTAGTAGACGATTTTTATATGGATGAACAAAAGGCTTTTGATCAGAGTAAACAACATTTTAAAATTGTTATGGAAGACTTTAATGCTAGAATTGGTAAACAAATGAAAGATAAAAGTGTTCTAGGTAATTTTGGTTATGATACTAGAAATGAGAGAGGACATAGACTTCTTTTTTTAAGAAAAAAAGTTAAAAGAAAATGGACAAGGAAGCATCCAAATGAAGATACAGCAAAATTGGATTATATTTTGACTAACAGGAAATACATATTTCAAGATTGTAATGTTCTTAATAAATTTAACACAGGAAGTGATCATCGATTAGTAAGGTGTAAGATATGTGTTAATATAAAACTAGAGAGACAAAAATTATTAAGAAAAACAATATTTACAGTTGATATTCCTAATCTTCAAAAATATTCTAATGAATTTAAATTAGAACTTACAAATCGGTTTCAAGTATTAGTACATTTTGAACATGATTCAGATTTGAATGAAATTAATATGAAAATAACTGATACACTTTTAAAAACTGCAACAAAGATAGCTGATAGAAAAAAGCAGCAATTGACTAATAAAATTTCTATTGAGACTAGAGAATTTATGAAGAAAAGAAATAATATGAAGATATACAAAAATGATTCATTAAAAAAAATTGAATATCTCGAATTTTGTAAATAGGTGCAGAAAAGAGTTAAAAATGATATAAGAAAGTATAAGTGTCAAGTAGCAAGGAAAGCTGTAGAAAAGAATAAAAGTCTCAAGAATGTTAAACAACATTTTGGTATTGGTAGGAAATTTATAACTGCAATAAAAAAAAAGATGGCATTATTACTAAAAAAAGAGATGACAACATGAAATTGGTAGAAGATTTTTATCAAGAATTATATAGTAATAAAGAACAAGTACCTCTTATATCTATTACATCTTCCGAATTGCCCAGAATTTTAAATAAAAAAGTGAGACATGCAATTAAATGGATGAAGAAAGGAAAGGCTTTAGATAATGATGGAAATATAATTGATATATTAAAAGAAGCAGGTGAAGAAATAGAAAATTTTTTAACAAAGTTATATACCAAATATCTAAATGATAAAGATGTACCGGAAGATTGGAAGAATGCAGTAATAATATTTATATTTAAAAAAGATGATAAAGAAGATATTAGAAATTACAGACCTATCAGCCTTTTATCAGTTTTATATAAATTTTTTACCAAGATAATTACAACTTGTCTACAGAGAAGTTTGGATTTCCACAAACCAAGAGAACAAGCTGGATTTAAAAGTGGTTTTAGTACAGTAGATCCTATCCAGTATTGAGAGAAGTTATAGAAAGGACAAATGAATATGAGTTGTCATTATGTTTTGGATTTGTAGATTATGAAAAGGCATTTGATTCTATAAACATTTCTTCAGTGATTAAAGCATTAGATCATCAAGTTATAGATCCAGGATATTGTCATATTTTAAAGAATATTTATAAAAATGCAACAGCAACAATTAGATTACACAGTGATACTGGAAAAGTCAACATTGAGAAAGGTGTAACACAAGGTGACTCCATGTATCCAAAACTTTTTACAGCAGTGCTGCAAGAAGTATTTTGTGGATTAGATGGAAAACTAAAGGAGTGAAAGTAAATGGAGATTATTTAAATCATTTAGATTTCACAGATGATGTAGTTGTTTTTGCAAATAATGCTTCCGAGCTGCAGGAAATGTTGCAGGAGTTATCAGATGAAAGTAGGACTAAAGATAAATGTTAAAAAGACTAAAGTAATGTTTAATCGATTTGCTCAAAATATGATTATGATAAATTAGAAGTTAACAGTTACAAATACCTTGGCCAGATTATTAATACAGATGGAAACATAATGGAGGAAATTAATCATAGAATTAAACTTGGTTGGAGTGCTTTTGGTAGAAATAACTTGATACTAAAAGGAAATATGCCTATGTGTTTGAAATGGAAGGTTTTTAACAAATGTGTTTTACCAGTTCTTACTTATAGATCTGAGACTTGGACACTTAATAGAAGAGCAATACAGGGACTTCAGACCACTCAAAGAAGTATGGAGAGATGTATGTTGGGAGTAACAAGAAGAGATCAAAAATGCAATGTATGGGTAAGAGAACAAACAGGTGTTACTGACCTCATTGAAATAATTAAAAGATTGAAGTGGAGTTGGGCTGGATATATTGGTAGAAGAGATGATAATAGATGGACAATTGAAATTTTAAACTGGATTCCAAGATATTGTAAAAGACCCAGAAAGAGACCACATGTGAGATGGATGGATGAAATAAGAAAGTGTGCAGGGGTGATGTGGAGAAGAGAAGCTAAAGATTAGAGAAAATGGATTGAACTTGGAGAGACCTTTGTCCTGCAGTGGATTGATAATGGTTGATGATGATGATGATGTTTTAAAAGTTTAAATTTTTTGAATATTTATTGTGATATTTTTATATGTAAGTATAAATCTATTATTATTATTTATTCATTAGTATAAGTAGGTTATTGACATAGAATCTAAGTTTCTAAATACAGCTTCAGGTCATAATCACGTTAGCTGCTAATATAACATTATATTTTCGGGGGAAAAAGTATTTCATTATTAGTAATTTAAATTTCTGATATCTAAAAATATAGTGAAATATGAAAGATATTAAGAAGAAACATGAATTGCATAACTTCAAAATCGCATTAAAATAATCCGCATAAAACGAGACCCAGGTGTGTGTGTATATATATTGTAATGGGATGGAAAGATGGAATAAACCTGGGGTGATGGTGCATCATTATTACTCCCAAGTTCAAGATATTTCTAATAATGTTAAAGTAATGTTTATGCAAGAGAAGAAATATATAAGCAATTTTATGGTATTACAGAGAACATGAGATCATAAAATCTCTAAGAGATCATCCAGTTACTCCTCAAAGCAACTATAATTAATTATACATCAACCAACATTATCAATATAAAAGTAAAAATCAGTATAAATAATACTTATCATTATGAGTGATTAATAATAAACTAAATCAACAGTCCATCTTGTGGCTGAATTGGAACAATAAAAAAAATCAATAGTCAAACTGGTGATTGGATTAGAAATTGGTCTTTTGTAGACCAGGCTAACTATTGAGCCTTTGCCAGCTTGGGCAATTATTTGAACATTAATTTGGATGCACCAACTTAAGTGCTAATCTATTAGAATACATAAGAATCAAAACAATAATGCTAAGATATTAAAAAATTCTGATCATCATCAGTGCTCTGGCTACATAGTATCATTAATGTACTGGCCAACTATAAACTGCATTTCTAACACTAAACTAAAATAAAATGTAGTGCATGGGCTTTAAAGAATACAATCTATGTGCCAACCATGATGATGATGATTGATCATCACTGGATGCTTAAAAGCACTAAATACACCCCCATTCCTATAATCAGACCATTATACTTGAATCTAGTTCACAGAGAACATAAGATCTATTACTGTTATGTGATTAAGAGATAATGCAATACAAATTTTAATCATTGAATATGAGTTTATTAACAACAAAAAAATAAATGAAATTATGGTCTCTAGAATATGGTTATACTTATAAATTTTACCTTCTGATTTTGATTAATACACCTGGGTCTTGTTTTATGTGATAGATAGGTTCCTCAGAAAACATGCACAAACAAAATTGTGCAAAAATAGATGTAACTTACATTGAAAAAGGGGGGATGCGGTCTGTGATTTTTCAAAATTTGCATAAAAGCAAAGCACCAATGTAAAATTACTTTAAAATTTGCGCAAAAAAAAAAATAAGGAAATAAAATATGACTAATAAAAAATTTCAAATTTGAAAAAAATTGATACAAGACAAACTTTTTTGGTACTCATCTTATAGCTAAAGGCACCACTCTATGGCACACTTTTCATGCCAAAACACATTAAAATGCTGTGTCCATGGCCGACACGTTCGAACCCGCATTTTCAATAGTACAACTTTTTTGTTGTGCTACAGAATGCAGAATGCTATGACGCATTGC
Source organism: Epiperipatus broadwayi (assembly GCA_028023455.1). NCBI lineage: Eukaryota > Metazoa > Onychophora > Udeonychophora > Euonychophora > Peripatidae > Epiperipatus > Epiperipatus broadwayi. The sequence goes on along the minus strand of JAQFVV010001388.1, from coordinate 7,459 downwards.
AGTACAGCATGTATATTACATGGAAGCAAATATATTTTGCAAATTCGCACAATTTATAAAACAGTTACGACTTGATGAGAGAGTTTGTATTTGAATCTGATGGAAATGTTGTTTCATTGAATTTTTATTTTATTTTAAAGGATTAAAATGTTCAGATTTTGTAAAGTAATAATTTTAAGAATTTCTAAAACATACTGTATTTAAGTTTTAATTGTGAAACTGTTAAAGATCTATGTTTTTAATGAGTTGCAATTCGGTAACACGTAAAGTAACGTACTATTCGTAATATTCCAAGAAATAAACAATATGGTGCAGGAAATCACACATGTTGTTAGATTCGCTGATTTACCAACAACAGAATCTAATGCTGTATCCTATTTGCAAGCAATGAATGTGATTCCACATTCGAAAAAATGTAATTGTGGACTTGACCTCAAGATATTTTTTATAAAAGAGTGACTCAATTTCACTGTCCATTGCGTTCATGCAGATAAACATGTTCCATTCGAAAGCATACTTGGTTTGACGGCTCCAGAATTCCATTTGTTCAAGCTTTACAACTTATATATTACTGGAGCCATGAACAACTGACTATTCAAGCCATTCAGACAGAACTGAGTATCAGACAATGTGCCATTTTACATTGGACAAATGGCCTGCGAGAGCTGTGGGCTGAGAGTCTGTCAGCATGAGCCTGCTGTCAAATTGGCGAGCCGGGTCTGACAGTTGAAGTTGATGAAACTCTGTTTAGTAGGAGAAAAAATCATCAGGGAAGAATACTACCTCAACAGTGGATCTTGGGAGGTGTATGCCATGAGACACATGAATGTTTTCTGAAATGCATTCCTTGCCAATCTGCAGCAACACTTTTACAAGTGCTGAAAGACAACATCAAGGTCGGATCGACTATCTTTTCAGACTGTTGGAAAGGTTATAAGACTGCAGATCTTGAGGCAACAGGATTCCATCATATGACAGTTAATCACACCTACAATTTTCTGTACCCTTCCATAGGTGCTCACACTCAGACTATCGAGCGACTTTGGGGACTTTTAAAATAGAAAAATAAAAAAGAACGTGGAACTCACCGGCAGGTTCTGTCCAACTACCTTTCAGAATTTATGTGGTGACATCTACACAAGAATGAAGATGTTTACTTGGCCATAATTTCAGAGATGTCCTTGACCCACGACTCCCAATAAGTTACTTTAAATATTTTTAAGAGTTATTGTTTATTATTATTTTCATTTTTTTTATTTACAAATGTTAAAGTTTTTAAATTTTTATATTAAAAAATGAGGTATATACGTGTATATTTAGAAAATATTAAATTTTTGTTGCTGTATTTATTATTTCTTTTTAAATATGTTGAGATTATATTTTTATAGTTGTTATTGTATAAAAACTTCAAAAGTTATCAGTTTGTTATTAAAAACTAATTATTTTACTGTTATTTATAGTTTAAAAGAGAAAGTGTAACAAGTTTTAATCTTTGTTATCATTATTTTTGAAATCAAAAAAAAAGCGGGGAACACAAAACAACAATAATAAAATGTAACATCTTTAAGAAAAGTACAATTATAAACTCTTTTTTTAACTTTCATATATATACGGTGTGTTTGTTGTTGTTTAAAAAAGTTTTACTTTATTTACTTTCTCAGAATACTATTATACTTTGTTGAATATAGAAAACGTTTATTTTTATCATTTATTTTAGAAATGTTACTAAAAAAAGTACGATTTTAATATTTTTTATTTTAGCCTTAAAAAAACAGAACACTAACCCTAAAACTAACCCTAAAACTAACCCTAAAACTAAACCTAAAACTAACCCTAAAACTAGCCCTAAAACTAACCCTAAAACTAATCCTAAAACTAACCCTAAAACTAACCCTAAAACTAAGCCTAAACTTAACACTAACAACTGTTACTTTTTATTTGAAATAAAAAATAGCCGTAATATATGTTTATCTGTTAAACAACAAGAACAAAAAAAAAGCCGTAACACAAATAAAAAAAATATCTGATAGAAAATTGCTAAAAAAAAGCCGTAACACAAGTAAAAAAATATACGATAGAAAATTAATTTTTCTAATAAATAGATGTATCAAATAGTAATTTGTTTACTATTATTGTATACGTTAATAAAAAATAATATTTAAAAAAGATGATTTATTATTGTTTATGTTAATAAAAAATAATATGTAAAAAAACGAATTATTATTGTATACGTTAATAAAAAATATGTAAAAAAGTCAATTTTGTTTTGTTTTTATTTTCACATTACAAACAGAAAAATTATTAAAATCAACAACCCGTGAATGTTCACATTTTATAGTTTTAGTGTGAAAATGGTCCCATCCAACAGCATCTTTATCTATAACACAAGCACCACTTTTTTTAACTACAATATTTAATTTTATTCAAATAATATATTTTTATGCATAATTTACAGTACAGTAATTTACATTTTTATACACATTTTAATTATTATAGCTATTTGCCAAAAAACACGTTCGTTTGCAAACAACTAGCGTCAACTTCACACTCATGTTGTGTCAATGATTTTCTGGTGACAATGTAATTAGTAATTAATCTTTGAGATGATGATTTTATTAATTGTTTATGAAACTAACAACTAAAAGTTAAATTTTTATTTTTGTCTTTAATTTTCAATTCCGTTTAAAAATCAAATTCCACATCACATTAGTTTCGAGTCGCCGTAAGTAATTTTTAAATTGTTAATTACAATTAAAAATCAGATTTTAATTTTTAATTGTCAAATTTAATTGTGCCCACTGCTATTACTGACCTTTTAAAAATAAACTTGTGGACACTAAATGATTAATAATTGATTATGTTCTTTTTTAAAAAGCAAAAACAATGTGATTTAAAATGCAAAATTAACACGCACAATGTTTGAACAAATTTACATTATAATCTTGTAAAATTTAATGTGTGTATACACAAAATGTGAAAATCATGATTTTAATTTCATTATTGCATAAAATCTTACTATTATAAAGCACTGAAAATATTGAAATTACTAAGATGAAAGTCGATTTCCAATAATGTGCTATTACTTTAAATATAACGTAAGTGCACGAAATTTATTATTTAAAGTAATAGCGCATTATCGGAGTTTGACTTCCGGTGAAACATGAATCACGTAACTTCAAAATTGTGTTAAATAAGTCCACATAAAAAGAGACTCAGGTGTATACATAAAAAATTATCACATTGTGATTTACATATGTGATTTACAAAATTCAAATTATTACATTGATTTACATATAAGTGATTTACAAAATTGAAGTTATTTCATTGATTTACATATATGTTCCAATAGGTTTATTTACAAAAAGACAGCACACAGACACGTGGCTTAATATAAAATGAACATTTTTGAATTGACATTTAATACTAAAAATAATTAAAATTTACATATGTTACACTTGACAAGTATCGATCTATATATGCACACATATATGTGTATGTAATTTCTGAACTTATTTGACTTATTACAAAATAAATATTTTTAGTTATCACTTTCAAATAACACAAATCACATATATTTCCCAATAGATTTACTCAAAACAGATCTATACAATCTGCACACACATGTGTGAAACAATAATTGGTTAATTATATAAATGAATTTTATTTTTTATCATATTTGATAATGGCAAAAACTCATTTTCTGTTTTATATGACAAGATTTAATATATATGCATGTGTTGATTTGCAGACACACACAGAAGTCTACATCATATATTTAATTTTTCTCAAAATAAAGTTATTAAAAATTCTTTTTTCATACAAATACATGCATATAACATGTATACATAAAATTATAGATGACATAAATTAATTATAAACACTTTCATAAAAAGTTTTCTTCTCATAAAAAAGAAAGTCTTTTTTTTTCAGATAATTGTTTTGATTGATTAATTATGGATAGGATTTTAAATTTAAAATGCCTTTCTTTTTTTAGTCTAAAAGATATTTGAAATCTTTTTTAAAAAACATAATTCTTTCTGTATATAGCTATGGTTATCATAGGTTGCTTCTCTAAAAGATTTTAAAGTGTCTTTTAACTGTTAATTCTGAATCTTAGATTTTTTAAATCCAAGCAAAGTTATTTATTTGCATTGTTTTAAAAAATATGGTTTAAACAATTTAAGATAATATGTTCTATATTATATATCTCTAATTTTTAAAATGTCATTTCAGACCAAAGAACATTAAAATAAAATAACTCACTGAATATATACATGACATGTTTAAGTGTGGTTTCTTGCATATATAGATAAACAGCAGCATACATATATCAATTCTTCAAGCTTTCTCTTAGTAAGCTTGGTTTTTGGTCCATCACCAAAATAGGCATAATCCAGGCAATAAGGCATTTAGGTATGGGTTGGTATTCTCCCTTAATTCTAGGGTGTGATGTGGTTCAGGCTAGCAAACTATCTTTTAGAACATATTTGTACAGGCTAATTGATTTGATGCAATCTTCAAGTGAATCAAAACTCCAGTATATAGAACAATCAGACTGCTCACTGATGGATCTATTGGCTTGATAAACCTATTTTTATTTTCATAACTCTCCAAACACTAATCTGGAAGGCAACTGTTTCACAAAAATATTAAGACAAGAACTGTCTTAAAAAATTATTATCTAAACTAAAATAATTTTTTTTATCCAACCCTTTTCTAGACCTCGATTGAGGATGATAAAAACATGTTGCACTCTCTTCAAACTGTCTAATCCTTTTTACTCTTGAAATCAATTTTAATCCCTCCAAAAGCAATTTTTATTAAAAGATATATTTTGGAAACTTTATCAGTGCAACTAATTAAAAAGATTTCAAAATAGATAATAGAATTTTTTTATATAGATAATGCATTCAAGCATTAAAAGATTTTCAAAGATAGATATTTTTACAATTATCAGTAGTCATACTTGTTTTTAAATTCAAAATCAGAATAAGTATGAAGCAGTGCGTATCTGCATGCATATATGCTTGCTTCATGTCACTTGAATTATAGACTATCTCCCATCGTATAATCTATTTCTCAATATCCACACACATTAATAATATGTGTATGTGTGTGTGTATAATTTTACATTTTAAAGTTAAAAACTGATTGTTATAAGTCATGCTATAATATTTTTAAAAAATATATCATGTTAAAAGCAGAATCAAATAAGTAAAAAAAATGTTAAAATATTTTATACAATGGGACAAAGACAGAAAGCCATTACAAAAGTTAATGTAAGTGCTGTATTTTCCTATCTAAAGATACAATCAGCTGTAATAGTTACAGTTGAACACCTTCAGAGTCGGTACACATTTTAAGATGTTAAATAAAAGAAAAAAAAACAATGGCAAGAAAACCAATTCAGCTGCACAGAAGGCATGAGGAATTGGAAAACTAATTGAATGTGAATTAAAAGCAGGGCAGGAAAACCCATTAAAAATTAGAAAGCAGACCCCAGGCACAAATATAGATATATAAGCATAGAAGGGAAATTGTGGATATATAATATTCTTAGAAAGAGATATATAGAATATATATAGAATACATAAAATATTTGCCATTATATTGCTAGTTGTCCTGCTTAAGATCCTGCTTGTTAAATTGGTATCCATGCAGAAAAAAGAAAATGCTAAAAATACCTGCCATTTTGAGTGATAGTCGGCATCAGCTTCTCTGCGGTCACCAGTGAAATGGGCATCCCAAAAATTTTCATCAAAAATGAAAAAGATCCATCTATCTCCTACCATCTCAATGCAAGTCTGAAGACCATAATATCCTTATATCCACTTGTGCAGAAGTCCTGAAGCCATTATCTTATTGCCAATAAAAATGCTTTAATAATATTCAAAGTAAAACTGTAACTCAATTTTCTTTAATATATTTTCATTAATTAGTCTTAACCTTATATATATATATATATATATATATATATATATAAGGTTAAGATATATATGATATATATATATATATATATATATATATATAGTATTTATCATTAATGTTAAATCTAATGATTTCATTATTCAACAAATTAGAAATTTATATTTTGCAATTTTATTTATATACATTACCTTGAATGATGGAGGGAGTTAAATTTCAATTCATTAAATGTGTTTATGCTTCTCTGCTCTCAAAATTTCAAGGGATGGAGCATGCCAAGAAGATGCTACATTTAAAACTTAGCAAATTTTAAAATAATAATACTATATAAATTGTTTTCTTACTCCCTTTTCATACCCCCCCCCCCCCATCATGTCAAGGAAAGTTATATTTCTCAATTCTTAGAATTATGTAAAAAATTAATGAAGGATGGTGAGCTATTTTCTCAGTCAATTAATTATATAAATCATTTTGTTTATTGGGATGCTCTATAAATATAACCTAACCCATAAATTATATGCTAATTTTAATTGAAGATATGTGTGATAAAATTATATATTAATTCTGTGTAAATGGTTACTTCACGTAAAGTTAAAATTAATTATTCTATTTTGTCAAAATGATCTTGTGTAATGAAAACTCATGTAAATGTGATCATACTTATAATTCAACATTCTCTTATGTGAAAGTAATATCAATAAAGTTATCTGAATGTACATATTGCATTGCTGATCAATGCAGTATAATATATAATATATATATATATATATATATATATATATATATATAACACTTCACTGACATGAGCCAACTAGCTTGAAACCATGGTCTGGAGATGGGAGACAATAAAAGAGATATTGAATTCTATCGCGTTTCTAGTCTTCCAACCTGTCACTGATGTGAGCCAACTAGCTCGAAACCATGGTCTGGAGGTGGGTGACAATGAAAGAGGTATTGATTTTGATCTCTCTTGGCGTTTATGTAAACAAAGCTTGTTAGGAGCTATTGGTAAAGGTCCATATAGTGATCATATATATATATATGATAAACAAAACAAGTTATACATTTCGTAACTTGCTATAGCTTGCATGGAGCTTTACTAATATCCCACTCTCAAGCTTAGTTTACATAAACATTGAGAGAGATAGAATTCAATATCTCTTTTAAATTGTCTCCAACTTTTAAACCATGGTTTTGAGCCAACTAGCTCAAAACCATAGTCTGGAGGTGGGAGACAATCAAAGAGATATTGAATTTTATGTCTCGGTGTTTATATAAACTAAGCTTGATAATGGGCTATTGGTAAAGCTCCATCTAGTAACAATATATATATATATATATATATATATATATATATATATATATATATATATATATATATATATATATATATATATATTGTAACCTACTAGAATAAGATGGGGGGGTGAGAATTGAGAGGGAAAAGAAATGGGGAAAAGTAATAGAAATGATATATGTAATGGAGAAAGATAAGGAATGAGATGATTGAAAGATATGAAAGAGATATATAAGA